>ML794336.1:110439-133817 GCA_009831015.1 Picea engelmannii | reverse complement strand
GCCAAGACAGCTTCTGAGAGATGGATACTTTCTATGTATATCTTTCTGATTTCGAGATGTAGCTCCGTTGTGTATTGTTCGCGGCTACTCTTTATAGTCATTTGACATGGATCTACAGTGTATTTGATTGGTAGCCATGATTCTGATTTATCCCGAGCATGGGTATGCCCGCCTCGGTGAGACATTTGATATTATTTTTTTTTTTTGCAGACGACACTTCCCGATTCCTGATTCCTGGGCTTACTCATTCAGCACAACAGTACAGGTTGGTAAAGAATTGGTAATGTATTTCGGCCATCAGATGCTCTTCTGATCTCACACATTAGGGGGCATCTGTTATAACCCTAAAATGCACCATACAGGTTTACCGGGCATCAGGCCTACTCATGCCTCTTCCTAGCCAAAGCCATGCTGAACAAATCCTCAAAAAACCACTTAAAACAAGAAACCTGCGCCCTAACTTCTTACTGGGCACGGGCAACTGCTTGCTGTCCTTTTACTGCATGCGGGTATCCGTGGGCTAACCCACTACAGCCCGCGGGTACCTAACAAAGCAAAAAATCAGGAAAGTTTCCGCCGGGACACGAGGCTTTTTGTCAGTTAACTGGAACTCCGAGCCATGCATGGCCGAGAGTTCGCCAAAAACCCTAGCTCCTTCTAGCCTATAAAAGGAGGGGTAGGGGTACTATTCAAAAGGAGAAAAGTCATAGCAAAGAAACTCTGCCAAATTGCCAAGCCAGTTCTGTCCCAACCCTTTAGCCTTGCCTCAAGCTTTAGGAGAACTTCATGCAACAGCAGTTGGAGGACAGAAAGAAGAGGAAGAGCCCAGGATCAGGATTGAGGAACGGTGGCCGATCTCTGAAATCATTGTAAGTTGATTCATATTGAGATTAATGAAAAAGATACTTTTCCCGTCCCGAATACATGAGTCTCATCTATGTTATTTGATTTATGATTTATCTCTAACCCCCTAGTAGATCAGTAGCATGCATGTATAGTATTGTCTTCATTGCAGGAAGCTTTATGGAAGGAGCAGCAGCAACAAGGAGATAACAACTCAACGGAGGATCTACTTCAACCGTCGGAAAAAGTTTGGTTTATTCTTCCCGTGTTTGCCTGAGAAAAGGGGTTGAGATTTTGGGTAGGAGGTTAAAAGTTAAATCTTAAGGGTCATGATCTACGTATAAGCTTAGAGCCCTAGCTTATTAGTCCGTAGGGTAGAATACCCCACAACACTATGATACCATGTAAATGTGTTGAACATGCACATAATATATCTATCTAGAAAATGAAATACATAGTTTGCAGAGAAAATATGAGAAAAGAGAAGCAAGAGAGAAACAATGGAATAATTCCCATTAACAAAATGAATGAATGATAATTTACACATGATATACTCTGTATAAATCAACTAATTCACACTGGAGGAGAAGAAAATGCACCATGGTGGTGGTCTAGAGTGATCTAGACACACACTAGTAGTTATGAGAGTAAATTCCACCTAGTCTAGTCTCTTAGGCAATTACAAGAGTTAATTGCCACCTAGTCTGAGTTAACTAGTCTCTCAATCTTCAGTTAATTGACTGAAACAAAGTGAAGTGAGGAGGAGATAAGGAAATCATAGAAATGTGTTAGTATGGTGATGATCCCAAGGACAATGTGCATTATCTGGTGACAATACCAATGCGCCATGGTGATGATCCCAATGTGGCATCTAGACTCCACTCAACTGATCAAACTTAAGTGTGAACTGAAGAGAATATTATCCTAGAGGAATCTTCTCTTGGTTGGAATACTGAGAGGGGGGGTGAATCAATATTACCCTATTTCAACAATTGCTAGTTACTTTTATATTTTATTGATTATCACAATGAATCAACAATGAATTGTATGCAAAATCAATTATATAAATATATTTAACAACAATTACAAGTTTTATAAAGAATAGTGAAGGAGACCAATCCTTTTTAGAGAACCAACTATAGGAGACACCATTTCCCTTATTCAGGGCACCAACCCTAGGAAGAACCAACTTCCTTGTCTTTAGGGCACCAACCCTAGGAAGCACCAACTCCTTTGTATTTAGGGAACCAGCCCTAGGAAGCACCAACTCCCTTGTATTTAGGGCATCAACCCTAGGAATCACCAACTCCCTTGTATTTAGGGCTCCAACCCTAGGAATCTACAACTCCCTTATATTTTACAATTTACTTAGTAAGGATATGAATCCTTTCATTCTCCTCCCTTCCACCCTCACTGCATAAGTATCTTCAGCTTTCCTTCCTTGAATCTGCTTATGTCTTCTATCTTATAATATGGACTGCAGAGACACTTTCTTATCACCACTCTTTCTTGTTTATATATTCTTCCAACTGGTGTGAGCTATGAAACATTGTGTCCCTTTGTTTGGACCATTCTCACCTCTTCATTAAAAAAAATCACTATTATTACTCAACCATTAATGTTAATTATTTTAACTTGGTGAGAGTTCTTTTCATAAATCAATCACAAGTATGGATCAATTTCATTTTAAATTGATTCCATATATCTGCAAATATTGCAGAAACTGAGTTTTTCTTAAGCACTTCCTTCAAACCATTTTCATACGACTGACAACACAAAACCACAGGCTTATCAACTTAAGCGATGTATCACATCATTCTGGGCTTCAGCTTGAGCTACTGGCTTAGAATTAACAGTCATGTTTTAATATCTCGATGAGATGGAAGACTATCGAGACTTCAGGACTTCATCCTTCGCTTCTTCCAGCCTTTTTACAAATATCCCGATGAGTTGGATGATTTTTAGAACATAGGGACTTCAGCTATCCCATTTATGCTATCCTTCCATTGTACTTGATCAATGGTCGAGAACACTTCCGAAGTGTCCTTCATATCAGACGACTCATGTCTACTTAAGGAATTTGGCCTTCGGGACTTTGGGACTTAGGTCACTTGCTGGTGGTGAAACTCCTGAAGTAAAACTACCAAAGTGACATAAATTGCTAATGTCACTTGTTGACATGGCACAAGTGGAGTGGCTACCACATGTCACTTAGATTCGTGATTTACACGTACTAAAATGTCAATTTCATCTTGACACTTATCATTATCTGAATGTGCCACATGTCCTCACTGAAATGGTTTGTTGACGTAGATCTCCCGATGTGGCACACATTCATCTCCTTGATCTAATGGTCAAAATACTATTCGAAATGTATCTCAGATCAACAAATGAGAGTGACTTCATAATTTTGGCCTTCAAGACTTCGGGTAATTCGATTTCTCGACTTCACAATTCTTCTGAAGTGATATTCCCTGAATCATAACCTCCTCACAACTTTTAACCTGAAATGAATGTTGTTCGTTGATCATAATCTTAGATTGGTGGCTTTCTCTATTTGCGATGATGCTTTGCCTTGGCTTAAATCCAGCGGCTCTTCTTCTTTAGTTATCATGTCCTTCCACTCTAAGTGATCCAACGGCTGTCGGGAATTTGGATATTCAAGATCTAATCTCTTTTTCCTTGCTTATCCTATCCTTCCACTTTAAGGTGATCCAACGGCTATCGGGAATTCAGGTATTCGAGATCGCAACCCCTTTTCCTTTCTTATCCTATCCTTCCACTCAAATTGATCCATCGGTTAAGAATGGTCTCAGAGTATATCATTAATCAAGGATGATTGCGAGGTCCCAACTAGAATGGCATTTAAAACTAGCGTCGAGCTCCATAATGGAAAACTACTTTTTGGTAGAGGAACTGATGCCAACCGTAGATCTATTTGGCGAGTGATGATCGACGATATAGACTAATTGTGGGATTGGAATTAGAGATTTTTTTAATTCTCCCTTCACTCTCTGTAATCAATCCCTGCCCTTGATCTATGCTTTCATATCTGATGGTCATGGTTAATCTGATCATTTGGTGGATCAACCATAGTCATCGATATTTAAATCTATGATATTTGACGGTCCTGAGTAATTGCGGGATTGGCAATAACACGTTATTTAATTGTCCTTTCGCTCTCTGCAATTTATCCCTGTCATTGATCTAGCGCTTGTGTATCAACGGTCCTGATTTGATCTGATCGTTGACTAGTCCTCCAACAATCATTCTCTTGTAATATGATGGTCTAGACTGATTGCGGGATTGGGAATAACATGCTTTTTAATTCTCCTTTTTCTCTCCACAATTCATCCTTATCATTGATCTGGAACTTTCATATTCAATGGTCCTGACTTGATATAATCATGTTTCTACAATGTACATTCTCTTCTAATTTTCATCGCATCATCTATGTTGAGCTTTGATCTTCATTCGCTAACACTCCTGAGCTTTAATATTTGCATATCGTCCTATTGTTTGACATCAATGACAACACATTAATGACACTATGTCCAACAATATCCCCCTTTGTCATTGATGGCAACACACAAATTTCATACACAATCTCCCCTTTTGATGATGCTTCTCTCCTCTGAAGTTACTCTCCCCCTTTGACATCAATGGAAAAGGGTTGATCCCCCTATGTTAAATCTCTATCTGTCTATATACTTTTGACCAGAATCTGAAAACGGGTAACTCCTCCTGCAATCATATGTTTCCTATCATAATTGAATGACTCCCCCTGTCAATATTCTCTATATGCTTCTAACTTCTCTTCCCCTTTGTTTTGAAGGGGCAGTTCTTATTGACAAGATCTCTCCCCCTGTCATTTCTATAGGATGCCATGTATACCACTTTCTCTGAAATTTTCTTTTCCAGTCTTTTCATTTTCATATCTTTACTCAATATATCTTCATAATCACCTCATTGCTTCATAATTTTCCATTCATTCCATTTCTTTCTCACATAACAACTTTCATTTAGGGTTTTGTCCACTCGTAACCATTCTGAGACCAATACATAACATGCATTGTTCCTGGGAAGATAAAGACATGAAATAAACTATGTCAGATCTTGCATAAAGTTATATCATTAAACCATGATGATTTCTATGATCCTATTTGTTTTTATGTGCTTCAAATATCGTAGGAGCATCAATGGGAAATGATTTTAGATCTTCCCTAAATTCTCCTTCCCTTCTTTGTTTTTAATTTTTCTTTGAGAAGGAGTTTCAGTGTACCATTAAAATAGATTTGAAAAATTTCTGAGATAATAATCACTCAATTCTTCTTGTTGTTCTACTATTGGAGATTCATCATCAATGTCACTATTATGTGCACGACAAGCTTCTTTATCCTTGTTTTGAGAATATTCCTCTATTAATTTCCATTTGTTGGGAAATGGATAATATTCTTGTATGACATTATCAAGTTTTGGATTTGTGTTAGATTTTTCTTCAGGAGTTTTCATATCTTGAGTTTGATCTACTTTGTATGCATATCTTTGATTATTATATTCCTTATTATAATTTTTACCCACCAATATCCTATTATTAACTTCATCAATTTCAGGAGCAATATTTTCATCAACTTTCTTGTTTGGTACTTCAGATTTTATTTTCCATGTCTTCTTATTTTGTTTGTTAGGGTTTCCTATTTTTAGGGATTGCATTGGTAATCTACATTCTTTGATTTTACGACCATAGTTGTTGCATTTTTTACATTCAATATTGAAGTTTCACAAAGGATTAAATGAGTTGTAGTTTCTCTTCTCTGTATTGTACCTATTGTTTTTATATCTATGGACATTTATATTATTGTATTGTCCATAAGATTTGCAGTGTACTTCCTTATGTCCAAAATTATTGAAAGAGTAATCGTATCCAATGAATAGATATTTATTAAGGGGATTCCTTCTGGTGATTGTATTATTCTTGTCATTTAATACTTTAGTAGGGAATGTTGATTTCTGTTTATGTGGAACAGTGTTCAATGGTATCATATTTTCCTTATTATCTTCTCTTCTTAATGGTCTCTTTAGAGCATCTGCATAACTAATTGGTCTTTTGACAGATCCTGGTGATGTAGAAGTTGAGTATTGGGTGTATCCCAAACCAGTCTTGTTGTTTGGTGACCTTTGGATATTGATAATTTCATCCAAGATCTTTGAATTGTTTCCAAAGTTTGATCTCTTATTTTATTTCTCAAGTTCACTTTTTAGCAGCTTGATCTCAACTTCTCGTTTCTCACATGCTTTTTTTTTATCACTAAGTTTTTTTAAAATGATTTCTTTAGTTTTATTAGTTTCCAGGAGATGGGACTTCAAATCACTGATGGTTTTTTATGACTCCATGAGGGTTTTGGAAACTTCCCTCTCTCTTGATTTAGTAGCTTCTTTAATCTCTAGAATCTCTCTTCTTAGTACCCTGTTTTGTTTTTTAGTTTTTCTTAGTTCTTCAATTACACTAAGGATTTCTTATTCGAAGTTCCCTTATTTTTCATCTTTTGAATGTTTATCATATTGAGTTTTCATTTCCATAAAAAAAAGCTTTGAATCTTCATCTTCACTCATGTATGAAGAGTTGATATCTTCTTTAGAGTAGAAGTTTTTATTTTTCTTATAAAATTTCTTCTTGTATTGCTTTTCCTGGTTGTGAACTTCTTCATCATTTTCCTCCTGTATGGGATAGGTACATTCATTGGCAAAATGTCCAATTCTTCCATAGTTGAAACAATTGAAAGGTAACTTTCCTTTATATTTTCCAAATTCTTTCTGGAGTTTCTTTATAAAGTTGGCCTCTTCTACATCTGATATATCTGATAACTCATCATTGGTATTTTTCTCATTCCTCCTCTTTGTCTTAGATTCTTTAAAGGATGTTTCATATTTTTTTGATTTATCATTCCCTGTTCTCATTTCATATGTTGTAAAAATTCCATGAAGTTGATCAACTGTGAGTGTTCTTAGATCAGTTCTATCTTCAATTGTAGAAATCTTTGCATCATATCTCATAGGTAATGATCTTAGTAATTTTTCCACAATAGGTTTATCTGTAATTTCTTCTCCTGCTGCTCTGATTGAGTTAACCACCTCATCTATCCTATGAAAGTACTCAGGAATATTTTCTTCTTCTTTCATTTTCAAATTTTCGATCTAAGTTCTATAGGTTTGTAGTTTGGCTTCCTTAACTTTGTCATCTCCTTCATATATAACCCCCAATTTGTCCCAGATTTCTTTGTTTGATTTACAATGCATAACCTTCACACATATAGAATTAGTCAACCCTCCTAGAATTCCATTAACTACTCTTGAGTTGTCATTACATATTTTCTTTCCTATGACGTCTTTGGGTAGACTAGTTGGTACAATGTAACCATCTTCAACAGATTACCAGATATCAAAACCGGGAACCAAAAAGAAGTTTTTCATTCTTATTTTCCATAGAGCATAACCTTCTCCATTGAAAAATGGTTCATTTTTGTTATGCGTTCCCTCTTGTTGATCCATATTCAAGATCTACCTTTCAGTTTTTAGACTGTGTTGAAAGCACCTTCTCTAATACCAATTTTTGGAATACTAAGAGGGGGGGTGAATCAATATTACCCTTTTTTTAAATTAGCAATTAATTTTATATTTTATTGATTATCACAATGAATCAACAATGAATTGTATGCAAATTCAATTATATAAATATATTTAACAACAATTACAAGTTTTATAAAGAATAGTGAAGGACACCAATCCTCTTTAGAGCACCAACTCTAGGAGACACCAATCCCCTTCTTCAAAGCACCAACCCTAGGAAGCACCAACTTTATCATCTTTAGGGCACCAACTCTCTTTTATTTATGGAACCAATCCTAGGAAGCACCAACTCCCTTGTATTTAGGGCACCAACCCTACGAATCACCAACTCCCTTGTATTTAGGGATCCAACCCTAGAAAGCTACAACTCCATTATCTTTTACAATTTTCTTAGTAAGGATATGAATCCTTCCATGCTCCTCCCTTCTACCCTCACTACATAAATATCTTCAGCTTTCCTTCCTGGAATCTACTTCTATTTTTTATCTTCTAATCTAGACTACAGAGACACTTTCTTCTCACCACTCTTTCCCATTTATATATTCTTCCAACTGGTGTGACCTATGAAACATTGTGTCCCTTTGTTTGGACCATTCACACCTCTTAATTAACAATAATCACTATTATTACTCAACCATTAATGTTAATTCTTTTAACTTAGTGAGAGTTATTTTCGTAAATCGATCATAGGTATGGATCGATTTCCTTTTAACTCGATTTCATATATCTGCAAATATTGCAGAAATTGAGTTATGTTGAGGCGCTTCCTTCAAACCATTTTCATATGAATGACAATGCAAAACCATAGGCTTATCAACTTAAGCGATGTATCGCATCATTCTGGGCTTTATCTTGAGCTACTGATTTGGAATCAATGGTCATGTTTTAATCTCTCGATGAGATGGACGACTGTCGGCACTTTGAGACTTCATCCTTCGTGTCTTACACCCTTTTTACAAATATCTCGATGAGTTGGATGATTGTCAGAACTTCAAGACTTTGGCTATTCCACTTACGATATCCTTCCACTATACTTGATCAATGTTCAAGAACGCTTCCAAAGTGTCCTTTAGATCGAACGACTCATGTCTACTTCGGGACTTCGAACTTTGGGACTTCAGGACTTAGGTTATTTTTTGGTGGTGAAACTCTCAAAGTAAAACTCCCGAAGTGATGTAACTTGCTGACGTCACTTGTTGACATGGCACGGGCCAAGTGGCTTCCACATATCACTCTGATTCGTGATTTACATGTACCTAAAATGTCGATATCATCTTGAAACTTATCATTATCTAACTGTGCCATGTGTCATCACTGACGTGGTCTGTTGATGTAGATATCCTGATGTGGCACATATTCATCTCCTTGATCTAATGGTCAAAATACTATCCAAAATGTATCTCAGATCAACAACCGAGAGTGACTTCAAAATTTTGACCTTCGGGACTTCAGGTAATTCGATTTCTCGACTTCACAATTCTTTTGAAGTGAGATTCCCCGAAGTATAACCTCCTCACAAATTTTAACTCGAAATGAATGTTGTTCATTGATCATAATCTTAGATTGATGGCTCGATCTGTCTATGATGTTTATTTGCCTTGGTTTAAATTCAATGACTCTTCTTGTTTAGTTATCATGTCCTTCCACTCTAAGTGATCCAACAGCTGTGGGGAATTCAGGTATTCGAGATCTCTTCTCTTTTTCCTTGCTTATCCTATCCTTCCACTTTAAGGTGATCCAACGACTATCGAGAATTCGAGATCTCAACCCTTTTTCCTTGCTTATCTATCCTTCCACTCAACTTGATCCATCAGTCGAGAATGATCTTAGAGTAGATCAATGATCAGGGATGATTGCGTGGTCCCAACTAGCACGACGTTTAAAATTATCGTCGAGCTCCACAATGGAAAACTACTCTTTGGTAGAGTAATTGATGCCAACCGTAGATGTATTTGGTGGGTGACGATCGATGATCTAGACTAATTGCGGGATTGGAATTAGTGATTTGTTTAATTCTCCCTTTTCTCTCTGCAATCAATCCCTACCCTTGATCTGCGCTTGCATATCCGACAGTCATGTGTAATCTGATCATTTGGTGGAACAACCACAGTTGTCAATCTTTGAATCTATTATATTTGATGGTCCTGACTAATTGCACGATTGGAAATAACACATTATTTAATTCTCCTTTCACTCTCCACAATTTATCCTTGTCATTGATCTGGCACTTGCGTATCAACAGTCCTGATTTGATCTGATCATTGAATAGTCCTCCAACGATCCTTCTCTTGTAATATGACGGTCTAGATTGATTGTGGGATTGGGAATAACACGCTTTTTAATTCTCCTTTTTCTCTCTGCAATCCATCACTGTCATTGATCTGGCGCTTTCATATTCAATGGTCTTGACTTGATATGATCATGTTTCTATAATGCACTTTCTCTTCTAAATTTCATCGCATCATCTCTTCTGATCTTTGATCTTCATTTGCTAACACTCCTGAGCTTTAATCTCTGCATACCATCCTATTGTTTGACATCAATGGCAAAACATTAATGGCACTATTTCCAACACTCCCTATACTATAGGAGACTGAATAATGACTAGTAAACATAGGGCAAACCTTAGGAAAAATAATTCCTAGGTGTGTTTGAAGTATCTCCAACAAGTAAAAATCCAATCTTCCCAATCACCACCAATGAGTCACCCATCCATTTCCATGTGTCACAAATTGATCGGTTGCCATATGTCTCATTTCCATAGGTTTCCACATGTATCCATTAATATCACGTCATGTGTCACTCCTTGTATGTTTTCACATGTCATTACATGAGTGGATGTTGGATCTTCCATGTGGCATCTCTCCATAGTTTAAATAGGTTTCTATGTACTCAAACGAATGGTTAACACATGGAATAAAATGAAAGGTTAGTAATAAAATAATAGGAGATGATAATTAAGTGTGAAATGTGTTAAGTGTGGGAAAGTGAACGAGAGAGGAGGGAGGGTAGTTACGGAGGAAGGGTATATATGTAGGTAGCAAAGGTGGGGGGTTGGATGAGGGGAGTGGACTCGCGGGGGTGAGGAAGGTGAGGGGGAGGCGTGAGGTGATTCTGAGAGTCCAAAAGGAAATGGGAAAAAAATAATTAAGGAGTATAAGAAGGTAGGTAAGGAGTATGGAGAGTGTGAGGAGTTTCGGGTTGGGGAATGAGTGGTGTGAGGGGGTAAAGGATTTCACAAGTCCACGAACCTGAGTGATGAAAATAAGTTCAAGTATGACGTAAGGAAAGGGGGAAATTGGGGTGATACAATAGAATATCATTTTTTAATGGGTTTGTAACCCACAAACAAGAATAAATATATGGGTCTTGGGCTCGATAAAATTGAAGAAAGTTATGGGTCTTGGGACAAAAAACTTAATGAAGAAAATTGTTGGTTGTGGAGCCTGATTATCTTCCTGATTCAGAGGTTTGTTTCATCCATTCTTGGACCCCATTCCCTAATGGGGGGGTAAGGGGGGAATTTCCCCCTCACAACTGTTGCCAGGGGGGTCCAAGGGGAGCGACATCAATTTTTGTATCTCCCCCCCTGGCGGGGGATTTGGGGGAAATGTCCCCGAAGCGAAAATTTGGGAAAAATTGCCTTGTAAAATATTTTAATTTCATAGTAAATCTGGACCATTCATTATAAGGTCGAAAATATGACATTAGAAGTTATTTTTAGGGATATTTTCCCTATAAGGAAACCCTCTTTTATGAGGGAATTGTATTGCGGTTGTGTATTGTAATGAATATTGTATTCTGAGAGAGGATACTATGAGAGAAATAAGAGGAAGTTACAGTGGGTGTGTTGTAGGTTATATCCCTTCATTTTGTTGGATAATAATAAGGAAGGACCTGGCAATTTCTCTAGTGGATGTATCCCACACTGGGTGAACCAAATATATTCATGTCTCTATTGTATTATGTATATTTTGTATTTTATTTCCGCGTTTGTTTTATTTTATTTCTACTTGATCCTATTTTTTGTTAGAAAAAAAGGACCGCGAAGCAATAAAATAAAACAAATGCAGAAACAGAAACATAGAAGACACACAATACAAGAGAGACACAGATTTACGTGGTTCACCCAGTGTGGGCTATGTCCACCAGATAAATTGCCAGGTCCTTCCTTTATTATTATCCAGCAAATGAAGGGATACAACCTACAACAAAACCCTCTGTAACTTCCTCTTCTTTCTCTCACAGTCTCCTCTCTCAGAATACAATATTTACTCTCATACATAGCCGCAATACATTTCCCTCATAAAAGAGGGTTGCCTTCTAGGGCAAAAAAACCCTAACATAATCTCTACCATTAGATCTGCGACCTTATAATGAATGGTCCAGATTTACAATGAAATTACAATATACTTTTATAAGGAAATTTTTTCTTTGGGGGCTTCGCCCCCGAACCCCCGCTTGCCCCCAGACCCCCCAACCAGGGGGATGGACCCCCCGGACCCCGTAGAGGGGGTACCCCCCCTCTACACTCCCCCACGTGGAAGAGTGTACATACTTCTGGGGTGTAAATACTTCATGGGGTATAGACACAGCTGAAAGAAAAGGACCTCTGCATCAGGAAGATAATCAAGCTCCACAACCAACATTTTTCTAACAGAAAACCAGGGACTTGGACCCGAAAATTTAAATGCAATTCCAAGAGATTAGATTAGATTTATTCCACATGGAAGAGGTGTCATTTTCCACTTAAACACAAACCTAGATATCTTGATCATATGAACTCATATTTTTTATCCAAAAAATGTGTGGTGAAGCTAAGACTGAGGAATATGCAATCCACTTATAATAGTTCAAAAAATGTTTTCTTTTGATATCATTTTTTTCTATGAATCCAAGAGAAGGAAAATATAGATGACCAAATTTTGGTCAACAACTGGATCCAAATGTGGGACAGTAACCCCCTGTGGGTTGCTAAGAAAACTAGAATCTCAAGACCAGTTACCTTCTCCATTGGGATATGGAGTCATCTTAAAAATAGATTCCTGTAATTCTCCCTCTTTCATGGAGTTATCTTCAAATTTCAAGATAAAGACTTCCTTATTGTGCAAAACTTGAACTGAAGAAACAAAATATGTACATACATGATCTACCTACCCTATCTTACTTGGGATAAAGAGGCACCTCAAGTGTAGTTAGATTTCCAGTGGAGCCATTCAAGCATTGATCTAATATTTGGAATGAACTCCAAAACTTTGAAACATGTTAGGGCTTGTACCAATGATTCAGGGGAACTTTCAATATGTACTGGAGAAAATTTGAACTAAATGCACATAAAATCTGACTACATTTCTTAACCAACAATGCTTTAGAAACATAATTCAATGAAGTCAATTCTTGGCTTCTCAAGAATATTGTTGTCTTTGGTTGGATGAAGATTTTCCAATGCAAGAATACATTCATCTTTTTCCTTATCTCCAACTACTTCCAAGGTTCATGATTCATCAATAATATCATGAAAAAAATCTTCTTTCTTGTAAAGGTAATCTTGCTTATCATTCGTCTCAAGATTCAATTCTTTCACCAATTCTTCTTGTTGCAAGTGCTCTTGCGTATTTTCATCTTTTGTTACAAGATGAAATCTTCTAGTGTATTTGGTGGAGGGTCATAAATTTCATTTTCAAATTTGTTGCTTGAAATATCTTCATATGGAGTATATAGGAGGCTGAAATTTTCTTCTTGTAATTTATATTTTTCATCTTCATCTTCAACAACATGACTTGAATTAGAAATTTCATCCAATATTTGATTATATTCTTCTTCAAAATTGGTCACTTCATTATATTGCTTCCATATTGGAGAAGGTGGGTGGGAAACAACATTTAAAGCATCAACAAAAACATATGAGTGGACTTTTGGAATGAATTTTCTGCAAATGAAACTTCTAACACATAGTTAGGTATTAATGAACTATACCATTCAAGAGAATTCCCTTGCAGAGTTTGTAAAAATAATCTACATGTAAAATTGTCTTCAGTGAGGTTGAAATCATGACATGTACTTTTAAAACCAATCAAGTGTTTCCCTTCATCTTCTGAAGCATCCCCAAAGAATGTAGAAAAAAAATCAATATAAATATCAGGCATTTGAAAATATACTTCTAGTATATTTAAAGGGGTTTTATGAAATCACCTCCTTCTTTGGGTATTTCTCCCTTTTACTGTCTTGTAAAGCCATTGATGGGCTTGATGAATAATTTAGAGGAGAATCATGACATGAATGAAGTTCTTCAGAGGAATCACAATATGCATGTTTTTGAGACTTTTGAGTCTTTCCAATGGAGTTGTCATAGAGCTCATTCTCCTAAATCTTCGGTGCTTCTTGGGTATTTTTGAAATTATAAAAAAGGTGCAACATATTTCAATAATCCTCTTATAAATCCCTTGCATATAGAACAAGAAACAATATTTTTGAATTTTATTTTGAATCTTTGAACCATGAAGATTCTGGTTTCCCAATCAAATCTGAAGTAGGGACTCAAATATATTGAAAACAAATGGTTCCCAAGTGGAGTCGCCAAAATTTTTGATGCTTAAATCTGTTAGGACCGAAATGGAAACATCATGATGATATGAATCCCCCTACATTATTAACGAGGTGATACTCCTCTTTAGCTTAAAGATATATCTATGATATCTTGGATTGGGAGAATGTTAAGGAAGCAAACCCTATATATTTATTGATTGAATTTATTTAATGAAATGGTCTTCAATAACATGATATAATATTTATGTGCAACAAGAAGTCTCTTTACAATAAGAAAATATTGAAGGACGGCTTCAACATCAAAATTTCTTTGTGATCAACATCACATACACAATCTTCTTAATCATATAAAAATTCATCCATGTCTTCTTGATGCAGGAGCATCTCTCACTCAATCAAGTGAGCCAGCGCGAGGAGGAAAAGAGAACAGTTGGAGAGCACCAGCATTCAAATTTTGGAACACTGTAATATGGCTGCGCCAAACATTAAATGTTGATGTGATGAAGCGCACTTTATATATGTAACGGACCTTGAGCGGATAAGCTCTCGTCCTTAGTAGTTGAGGCATTTATGTAGATTTAATGCAAGTAGATAAACTAATTAACTGTAGATTAGACAGTTTAGCTTTCGAAGAGGGAAAACGGAATATAAACACCCTCCGTTGTATTTGTTGATAATTATCATTCTCATTCATACGGGAGCAAGGGAAGAGGAGCACAGAGAGCTTGTGAAGAACTCCATGTACAGCTCTTGAATTAATAGAAAACCTTTGATTCAATTCCCATGGATGTGTTTGATACTTTTGTGTTGTTGATGTTATGCTTATGCTTACTTGCTTCCTTTTATGCGTATCTTTTATATGCTGCATATGTGATTTCATATCAGGTTCGTAACCTGAGAGAATGAGTTCAAATTGTTTCTCTGCTTGAGCCAGGAGATTCCTGCATAGAGTGCAGTTGAATTCCTCCGCATAGAGTGCGTCGAGGAGGCTAAGTAGTTGAACCTTTGTTCTAGTTTTTCCCAAGGTGAATTGGGATCATTCAAGTCGTGTAGGTGAGTGCAGGTTGGACGTGAAATATCAGTAGCAAGTCTGAGAAGGAAAGGAGAGGCTGTTGCGATCGTGAGCGCACAGGACTCAGAAAATTCATCACTACTGGAAGTGGTTGAAGACTGGGCACAGGGAGTGTGTTCGAAAAATCTCTGAAGAAGTCTGAGTTAGTAAAAGCTCAGGAGGGATAACTCCTTGTTTCATTGTGGAAACAGAACCAAGTGGAGGTCATACAGGATAAAGGTAGTGAACGGGGGAACTCTTCAAGAGTAAAAGGAAGAGAATCGACGACTTGAATTGTCGAGAAGAATCACGAAGATCGCGACCTGACTATGGGTCAGATATCTCGGAAGGTCGCGATGGAAGATTCCTGTTTCTCGTAGAGAGAGGTTACGAGAACGTGAAGCACGATGTCCCGAAAATGTCTTGCATGGTGTACGTCGCAATTGGGTAATGTGACAGGTGACCTCGGGATATCGGATCTCAGGAGTTAGAGGCCTCAGGGTCTGATCCCGGAAGTAACGAGTGTGTGAGGTCGTGAGATCCCGAGTCATCGGTATCTCGGCACTTTGGGTCTCGGAGGTCGAGAACTCGGAGGCATAGAGACGCTAGTTGTGAGTCGCGATAGCTCGAGGTTCCGACATACCGAGAGAAAGTCAACGTCGACCAGAAGCATCGGGTCTCGGAATCCGAGAGTCCAGTTCCCTGTTGTGGAATTCGCGAAGTCGCGAGAGCCGATCCTTCGTCAACTAAGGAAGGAAGGATCGTTGTGCAGACTGTGGGTAAAGACTCCCGAGGGATTTGGAGAGTTGACAACTCTTTGGGCCGAGAACTAGGAGGTCCTGGTAGGAGCGACCATACCACGAGGGTAGAGTTGCGTCAGAGTGGTATCAGAGCGGGAGTTGGAGTTCTCTTTGTTCAGGTAACAGAGAAAGGTAAATATAATGCCACCCAGGAGAGAGAGGCAGTCACCTAATCGGGAAGACAGGGACGCCCGAAGAAGGGGAAGGCCGGCAGGGAATGCAGAAATGGAACGTCAGATACGAGATCTCAGGGCGAGACTCGAAGATATGGAGACCACCCAGAGGCGTGGAGCCGACGCGGGAGAGTTCAACGATCCTGAGATTGAAGAGGAAGCTGGACATGACGTCGAAGAAATCTCAGCAGAAGATGCCTCGACAGAGAGGTTTTTCAAAGCCATTTCGAGGATGAGCTCGAAGACAAAGATGGACATTCCCATTTATGAGGGAAGTCTAAATGCAGAAGAGCTGCTGGATTGGATCCGAGCGCTCGACACTTACTTCGATTACGAAGATATTGAAGAGGACAAGAAAGTAAAGCATGCCATCACGAAGCTGAAAGGAGATGCAGCATTATGGTGGGATGAGCTGCAGGTGGACAGGCGTTCCAAAGGAAAACAGAAGATCAAAAGATGGGATCGGATGATCGCCAAGATGAAGGCGAAGTTCATTCCGAGGGACTACCAGATCACTCTATTCAGGCGCATGCAGAACCTGAGACAGAAGATGATGACGGTGAAAGAGTACACCGAGGAATTCTACAGGCTCAACATCAGAGCTGGTCATCGGGAGAGTGATGACGAAAAGGTGGTAAGATATCTGAATGGTCTCAGGTATGACATTCAGGATGAGCTGAGCATGGTTACCATCCGCACAGTTGAGGATGCGTACCAAATGGCTCTGAAAGCCGAAGAAAAGCTGAGCCACAAGCAGGGACAGCGAGGGGGAGGTAGGAGTCAGCCTAGAGGAAAAGCGGTTGCCCAGAAAGAATTTCAGAAGCCCAAGGAGGATTGGAAGAGGCCTCAGGGTAGAGCTGAAAGAGGTGGAACCTCACAGCAGAGGCAGAAAAATGCTGAGCCGAGGAGGCAGCAAGATGATCAGCAAGGAGGGTATGCTGATGCAAATACATTTCCTCGTACCCGAGGTAGAGGAAGAGGCCATGGAGGAGTTATCACATGTTTCACGTGTGGGAAAGACGGTCACAAAGCCATGGAATGTACAGAGAGGAAGGTGGACGGAGGAAGAACTCACATCACTATGGCGCAGAGACGCGATACTGAGTCAGAAGATGCTGACAGCGGAAGATCGCTTGGGATGCATAAGATCCTTTTGACACCTGAGGAAGAGGTGGACAACTCAGCGCAGAGAAGTCGACTATTTAGGACGACTTGCACAGCTAAGGATAGAAAATGCAAAGTCATCATTGACAGCGGGAGCACTGATAATCTCGTTGCAACTGAGATGGTGGAAAAGCTGGAGCTGGAAACGACTAAGCACCCGAGTCCATATAAAGTCTCGTGGTTACAAAAAGGACACCGGGTAAGTGTCACTAAACAATGCTTAGTTAAATTTAAAATTGGGAACTATCATGATGAGATCCTGTGTGATGTCATTCCCATGGACGTGTATCATATACTGTTGGGTAGACCGTGGCAGTATGATCAAAATGTTGTTCATGATGGGAGGATGAACACCTATACCCTTGAAAAGGATGGGATAATCCATAAACTGTTGCCGATAAGGGATAAGGAGGTAAAGACAGAAGTTAGCAACACCATACTTCTCATGAGTGGGAAGGAGCTTCTCACAGAGATTAAGAAGGATGAGGATCCACAATTCTTTGTTGTCAGGAAGCCGAGGGTTGTTCTAACAAGCACAAGGGTGGATGACTTGCCGGACGAGATCCAAGAACTGCTTGGAGAGTTCGCTGATATCATCGTGGACGAACTGCCGCATTCATTGCCACCAATGAGGAGTGTGAGTCACCATATTGACCTCATACCCGGAGCAAGTTTACCAAATAAGGCAGCGTACAGGTTTACACCTCAAGAGAACGAGGAAGTCAAAAGGCAGGTACAGGATCTGTAGGACAAGGGACTAGTGAGGGAGAGTCTGAGCCCGTGTGCTGTTCCGACAGTACTGAGTCCAAAGAAGGATGGAGGCTGGAGGATGTGTACAAACTCCAGAGCGATAAACAAGATCACCATCAGGTACAGGTTTCCATTGCCGAGGATGGACGACTTGATGGATTGCCTAAGTGGGGCAAACTATTTTTCAACAATAGATCTCAAGAGCGGATACCATCAGATCCGGATGAGAGAGGGAGATGAATGGAAAACCGCATTCAAAACAAACGAGGGTTTGTACGAATGGATGGTCATGCCATTTGGCTTGACAAATGCACCCAACACTTTTATGAGGCTGATGAATGAAGTCCTATGGGAATTCATTGGCAAATTTGTGGTGGTGTACCTGGATGATATCTTGATTTTCAGCAAGACTAGAGCAGAACACTTGAGGCATTTGGCCATTGTGCTGAGAAGGCTACAGTAGGAGAAGTTGTTGATTAATTTGAATAAGTGCTCATTTATGCAGACAGAACTCATATATCTGGGTTTTGTAATCTCGGAAAATGAATTGAAGATGGATCCTGAGAAGGTTGAACTAATCAGGAATTGGCCATCGCCAAGGAATGTCTTCGAGGTAAGGAGATTCCATGGTTTGGAAAGCTTCTATAGGAAATTCATTCGGAATTTCAGTGGAATTAGTGCCGCAATGATGGACACTGTGAAAAAGAGGCATAAAATTTTTCAGTGGACAGCCGAGGCTAAAAGGAGCTTCAATTTGTTGAAGCGAAAGATAACCGAGCAGCCAGTGTTAGTGTTGTCTGATTTTCGGAAGACTTTCCAGGTGAAGTGTGACGCTAGTGGATATGCTGTTGGAGGAGTTTTAAGTTAGGATGATAGACCTGTGGCATACTACAGTGAGAAGCTGGATGATGCCAAGTTAAATTACTCCACGTACGACAAAGAATTCTATGCCATTATCCAGGCATTGAAAAAGTGGAGGCATTATCTCATACCCAAGGAGTTTGTGCTATACAGTGATAATCATGCACTGCAATTCGTGAGTGAGCAAGACAAGATGAATCAAAAGCATGCGAAATGGGTGGAGTACATGTAGAATTTCACCTTTGTCATAAAGCACATTTCAGGGACTGCAAACAAGGTGGCAGACGCCTTGAGTAGAAAATGTTTGTTGCTGCAGGAATTCAGGGTCAAGACTTTGGGTTTTGAAAACCTGAAAGATATGTATGCAGGTGATGCTGATTTCGGGGAAACTTATGAAGCAGCCGAGAACCCATTTCTCAGAGATAGGAGCCCATGGATAGATTTCTTGGTACAGGATGGATTTCTATTCAAAGGCAATCAATTGTGCATTCCAGATTGCTCTATGAGAGAGAATTTGGTACGAGAAAAGCACAGCGGTGGACTAGCAGGTCATTTCGGGCATGAAAAAACATTCGCCAAGATGAGCGAATCGTATTTTTGGCCAGGTATGCGTGTAGATGTGAAGAGATTTGTTGACCGATGTAGAATATGTCAACACGCGAAGGGCCGAAAGTAGAACACAGGGTTCTATCAACCATTGCCCATACCCAAGAGGCCATGGGAAGCCATTAGCATGGATTTTGTTTTGGGTTTACCGAGAACACAGCGTGGTGTTGATTCCATCTTTGTTGTGGTGGACAGGTTCTCGAAGATGGCACATTTCATCCCGTGTCATAAGACTAGCGATGCGACGCACATTGCCAACTTGTTTTTCAAAGAGATTGTGCGATTGCATGGATTGCCGAGGAGCATAGTCTCGGATCGGGATACCAAGTTCATAGGTCATTTTTGGAGGACGCTATGGAAGAAGTTGGGGAATGATTTGGCGTTCAACTCAGCATACCATCTGCAGACCGATGGACAGACCGAAGTAGTCAACAGAAGCTTGGGAGATCTGTTGAGGATCCTGGTGACAGAGCATCACAGTAGTTGGGATCAGATCCTACCACAGGCCGAATTTGCGTACAACGATTCGGTGAATCGAAGTACATGTAAGAGACCGTTCCAAATTGTGTATGGGACACAGCCGAGAGGAGTGTCTGAGCTCAGGGAGCCAGAACAGGCGGAGACTAGCAGCGCAAGAGCTGAGGAATTCGTTGAGGCGATGCAAGAACTTCACGTGCAGGTAAAGCAGCGATTGCACAAATCGAATCAGGAATACAAGCGCAGAGCCGATCAGAAGAAGAGGCAGCTTCAGTTTGAAGTTGGAGACATGTTTCTAGCGCATTTGAGGAAGGAAAGGTTCCCAAGGGGAACGTATAACAAGCTCAAAATGAAAAAGTTTGGACCGTGCAAAATCTTGAAAAAGTTTGGGGAAAATGCATATGATCTTGAACTACCAGAGGGCATCGGGATATCTCCGATTTTCAACATTTTGGATTTATACCCCTACAGGGATAATGAAGCAAACACTGGAACTGAAGAACCAGTGGTCCAATGGCGGAAGCAGTTACTAGTTGCACAGAAGCCACAGATGGAGTGCATACTGGATAAAAGAGCAGGTAAGAAGACCAGGAGAAAGCAATACTTTGAATACCTGGTGAAATGGAAGAACCACCCAGTGGAGGACGTTAGCATGGAGACAGAGGAAATTATAATGAAACATGGGCAGACTATACAGGAACTCATGGACAGGAGCCCATGAAATCTTTTGAGCCGAGGAGTATGATGCAGGAGCATCGCTCACTCAATCAAGCGAGCCAGCGCGAGGAGGAAAAGAGAACAGCTGGAGAGCACCAGCATTCAAATTTTGGAACACTGTAATATGGCTGCGCCAAAAATTAAATGTTGATGTGATGAAGCGCACTTTATATATGTAATGGACCTTGAGTGGATAAGCTCTCGTCCTTAGTAGTTGAGGCATTTATGTAGATTTAATGCAAGTAGATAAACTAATTAACTGTAGATTAGACAGTTTAGCTTTCGAAGAGGGAAAACGGAATATAAACACCCTCCATTGTATTTGTTGATAATTATCATTCTCATTCATACAGGAGCAAGGGAAGAGGATCACAGAGAGCTTGTGAAGAACTCCATGTACAACTATTGAATTAATAGAAAACCTTTGATTCAATTCCCATGGATGTGTTTGATACTTTTGTGTTGTTGATGTTATGCTTTTGCTTACTTGCTTCCTTTTATGTGTATCTTTTATATGCTGCATATGTGATTGCATATCAGGTTCGTAACTTGAGAGAATGAGTTCAAATTGTTTCTCTTCTTGAGCTAGGATATTCCTGCATAGAGTGCAGTTGAATTCCTCCGCATAGAGTGCATCAAGGAGGCTAAGCAGTTGAACCTTTGTTCTAGTTTTTCCCAAGGTGAATTGGGATCGTTCAAGTCGTGTAGGTGAGTGCAAGTTGGACGTGAAATCTCAGTAGAAAGTCTGAGAAGGAAAGGAGAGGTTGTTGCGATCGTGAGCGCACGGGACTCAGAAACTTCATCACTACTGGAAGTGGTTGAAGACCGGGCACAGGGAGTGTGTTCGAAAAATCTCTGAAGAAGTCTGAGTTAGTAAAAGCTCAGGAGGGATAACTCCTTGTTTCATTGTGGAAACAGAACCGAGTGGAGGTCATACAGGATAAAGGTAGTGAATGGGGGAACTCTTCAAGAGGAAAAGGAAGAGAATCGACGACTTGAATTTTCGAGGAGAATCACGAAGATCGCGACCTGACTATGGGTCAGATATATCGGAAGTTTGCGATGGAAGATTCCTGTTTCTTGTAGAGCGAGGTTACGAGAATGTGAATCATGACGTCCTGAAAATGTCTTGCATGGTGTATGTCGCAATCGGGTGATGTGACAGGTGACCTCGGGATATCGGATATTGAGAGTTGGAGGCCTCAGGGTCTGATCCCGGAAGTAACGAGTGCGCGAGGTCGCGAGATCCCGAGTCATCGGTATCTTGTGGAGTTTATTCATGACAAATGTTTTTCATTAAAAAATATTTGAAAGCCATGTATATGGCTGTAAATAATCCATGATCATACAAGAAAAATATTTTGGAAGAATACAAGAAGAACACTCAATAACTCAGCCTTGTGCCCAACTCAGAGACTCAAGCATAAAGCTTTGAGAAATGGTGTAGAAGAATAGAAAGAGTGGAGAAGATAGAGATTTATTTTCCTTGATTATAAGATTGTCTGTGTATTCATGGTTGTACCTTATTCTTCCTCTGATATTATTCCCTTCCCCTTTGATAATTGTGATTTGTTTACCCTTGATGAATCCATTCTTCTCTTTTTAAAATGAGATCTTCTAACTACTTGAGTAGTTAGGGTTTTTTCTCTTTTGAATTTCTCGTACAATTATTTTCTTGAATAATTCCATTTAATTAAAGCCTCATTAAGTATTCAATAATTAAATTACATCATTAATATATGCATATTTAAAATGGGTCCCTTTTCCTTTTTAATAAAAGTTTTTAAATGAACTTTTATTTTCAAAATTTAATTAATTTCCCTTTAAAATAGGGGGACTGTGTTTTAAATTTTTTGAATTCATAATCAACATTTTATCCATGTAAATAACTTAATATGTGATTTTCATTGTCTTATATTTTCAATGGTATAAATATTTCCCAAATCTGTCGCCCAGATCTCAAGATATGAGCTTGTGAAGTTGAGTTTTCATGCAAGACCATTAAAAATGGCACTAAATGATATTTTAATTTATGCAGATAATGTGGCCCTTTTCATCCCTTCAAAACTATACCAACATCTTCTTCTTCGAAATAACTTTCCAACAGTATAAATTTTGCGTGATTCTGACACCCGGAGCTCAATCTATGGCCTCTGCAAACTCATGACTTGACCACCATCAATTGGATGTCTAGGGCAGATCTCAGCCCTTGGATGAATTTCATTTTTCTCCATGAAAATTTGACTTCTTCATAGAAATTATCCCACATGCATGGGATTTTTCGGTATACAATGGTATATAAATTTAATTGAAACATACACTTAACAAGAAATATAAAGAGAGAAGACTTTGGATTTTAAAAGGTTCGACCTCCCTTCGAAATTAATTAATAAAATATAATTTTATATGCCAAGTCAAACTCCAATCTGCCCAGTCAGAACCGATAAGTCACACATCCACTGCCATGTGTCACAAATTGATTGGTTGCCACATGTCTCATTTCCATAGGTTATCACATGTCTCCATTAATATCACACCATGTGTCACTCCTTGTATGTTGTCACGTGTCATTACATGAGTGGATGTTGAATCTACCATGTGGCATCTCTCCATAGGTTAAATAGGTTTCCATGTTATCCAAGGAATGGTTGAGACATGGAATAAAATGAAAGGTTAGTAATAAAATATATGAGATGATAATTAAGTGTGAAATGTGTTAATTGTGGGAGAGTGAATGAGAGAGGGGGAAAGGATAGGTAGGGA
>ML794336.1:79817-110354 GCA_009831015.1 Picea engelmannii | reverse complement strand
ATAAATGTAGGTGGCAGAGGTGAGGGGTTGGAGGGGCAGGGGGAATTAGGGGAGTGGATGTTGGATATGCCATGTGGCATCTCTCCATAGGTTAAATAGGTTTCTATGTACTCAAACGAATGGTTGACACATGGCATAAAATGAAAGGTTAGTAATAAAATAATTGAGATGATAATTAAGTGTGAAATTTGCTAAGTGTGGGAGAGTGCACGAAAGAGGGGGGAGGGGTAGTTAGCGGGGAAGGGTATAAATGTAGGTGGAGTAGGTGAGGGAAGGAAGGGAATGAGGGGATCGGACTCGATGGGGGTGAGGAAGATGAGGGGGAGGGGTGAGGTGAATCCGAGAGTCCAAAAGGAAATGGGAAAAAACTAAGGAGTATGAGAAGGTGGGTAAGGATTATGGAGAGTGTGAGGAGTGTTGGGTTGGGGAATGTGTGGTGTGAGGGAGTAAAGGATTTCACAAGTCCATGAATTCGAGTGATGAAAATAGGTTTAAGTATGAATTAAGGAAATAGGGGATAAGAGGAAAGGGAAAAAGGGGGGTGATATAATAGAACATCTTTTTTTTAATTGGTTTTTAACCCACAAAAAAAAAAGAAAAATATGGGTCTCGGGCCCAAAAAATAAATGAAGAAAACTAGGGTCTTGGACCCAAAAATTTAAATGCAATTCCAAGAGATTAGCTTTATTCCACATGGAAGAGGCGTCATTTTTCTCTTAAACACAAACCAGGATATATTGAGCATACAAACTCAGATTTTTAATCCAAAAAATGTGTGGCGAATCGGATACTGAGGACTACACAATGAACTTATAATAGTTCAAAACTTTTCTTCTTTTCATATCATTTGTTTTTATGAATCCAAGAGCATGAAAATATAGATGACCAAATTTTGGTCAACAAGATCTTGTATAGGTGGATAAGGACTTCCATATAGATATCATATAGGTCAAGAAGAAGAGAGGGAGCAGAGGAAGCCACATGTGAGTTTTAGAAGATTGAAGCCACGGGAAAAGGGAGCACCATACATAAGTGTATGTATGGGTTTTCCATACATTTACACGATTCACAGTGGAGACAGTCGTGTATGTACGTGGTTCAACAGAAGGTGAATCACATATATCTCCAAAAACATGTTATGCATGGGTCGTACGATAGAGCAGACTTGGCCATATTTTTTTGTAGTTGTAATTCTCTTAGTGGTCCATTTTCCCTATTACGGGAGCCCCAATTTGACCTTAATAAAAGAATCTTAGGACTATTTTTCCCTCAAGGGTTTTTCCAAGGGTAGTTTACCCAAAAATATTGGTGTCTATTCGTGATATTTTTGGTTTCCTTATTTGTTCTTCTGCTACATGTTTAGTTGATTACTCAGTTGTTCTTTTAGTAGATAAAGTGGTTTTATTTTTATATCATTTCTAGGTGTTGTGTTGAAGTGGTAAAATCAACATGGTATCAGATCTAGGGATCTTAAGGAAGGAAACCAAGAGCATGGGTCTCAGTAGTTGAAAGAAGATATATAACCAAGTGAAGGAAATCAAAGGATAGATTTTAGGGAAGTTGTAGTACTGAGGAAAAACATGAGTTTTTGTAGGTGTATGGAGGTATATGTGGGTCACAGTGGTATCAGTAACGTACATACACAATTTGCAGTGGGTAAAATCATGTACATACGTGGGTTGCGGTGGTGACAATCACGTACAGGGCCATACCAGACAATATAGGATAGTTTCAGTGGAGGGTTATCAAATCATATCTTGGAGCTGCAACTTTGAAGGAGAGAGTGAATCATCCTTTGAGATACAATGGTGAACACATTTAATATTGAGGACAAGTTGGAAGGGGAAACCAACTTCTGGGTGTGGAAGGAAAGGGTTCTTCTTATATTGGAGGATAATGACCTCAAAGAGTATGTTTAAGTTGTGGTTGCAATCCTACTAATCAGTAGGAATCAATAGCTCACAACAAGAAGGAAGTGAAGGCTAAGAGGATGTTTCTATAACCCATAAAGGATCACTTAATACAACACATTGCTGAGAAGAAATATGCCAAGGAAATGCATTATGCTTTCGTGAGTCTATACCAAAACAAGAATACAGGAAAGATGCTACATTTGAAGCACTAGCTTCAAGTTGTCAGGATGTCCAATGAGGAAATGATTGTAAACTATATTATGAATATTCAATATATCTGATATCATCTTGTAGCCATTGTTGAGATAGTACAAAATATTGAGTTGGTGAATGTAGTATTGAGAGGTCTTCCCAAGTCTTGGGAACCTTTTGTGCAAGGGATTTATGCACAAGAGATGATGATAGGGTTTGATAGATTATGGACTGATTTTATCCAGGAGGAGACTCAGTTAGATTCCAGGGATGGTTTGAAGAGTAGGAATGATGAGAACCTTTCTCTTTCCAGTCAGGAAAAGAAGGGAAATTTTTGGAAGATTTTCAGTGGAGAGTCTATTGTTCAAGATGGAAAGAAGAAGAAGGACATGATAAAATTAAAATTCCTTTCATGTAACAAGTTTATACATTATTTAGGTCAATGTCCACACAAGAATAAGGAGGGAATGAAGTGCAACCAAAGGTAGTTTCGATGACAAAGACTCAAGTGTATAAGTTTTACAAGAAGTTCGAATAGACATAGTTCTTACCTATTTCCCAGACTTCCTTGGGAATCATATAAATTAGTGCATGGTTGATAGATATTGGATCCATGTGTCATATGAAATGAGAATGAGAGGTGTTTTAGAGATTCACAGAGTCTAATTCATATATTCATGTGGAACTTGGTATTGGGACCAAGAATGTAGTGAAGGGATATGGAACAGTATCGTTCCAGTTGGAGTCAAGAGGCACATTGAGAGTGACAAATGTGTTATGGGTGCCAGAACTCAAGAGGAGTGTGATAGTGATTTAGAAGAAGGGATTTGACATAACATTCTAGGATGGAAAGGTGTTGATCAATCCCAGAGGATATATATTAGACAAAGTAACTATATTTGGAGTTAGAGAGAGAAACTTGTATAGGCTAAAGGGCCATCCTATGCGAGCAATGGAAAGAAGAAAAGTGGAAGAGAAAAAGGAGTAGGTATCTATGAAGGTTGAGCAACTCAGAGGGAGTCATTCATCAAATTCAGGTGGGAAGGATCGTCCTTCCAAGTTTGCCAAGAAGGATTCATGGTACGAGATGGCCATGAAGGATTCTTAAGAGCATGAGGCTTCTAGAAGCATGTTCATAGGTAATGAGTCTTCAGAGACATGTTAGATCATGATGGTGGGGATAGACTCTATGTTAGAGGGAGAAACTAATTAGGTGGATTGGAGAGTAGGCATGGTAGTCGATCTGGTAGCGAATATATATCCAACTCTCAGGTGGAGAAGTACCTACCTCACTAAGAGGGAGTGTTGATGTTAATGGTAGCATCAGATAAGTATTTCCACATTAGCATGTGTTTAGAATGTGGAAGTTGTCAAAAACCTTCTATACTTGAGTTTACTTTAGTTAAAAGGAATTAATTAAATTAAAAGTGATTTTGTTAGTGAATTGAGTTATTTAAGGAACATGCTTAGAATGTATCATGTAATATAAATCTTAAGTGGGTGTGAGAAGTAATATCAACCGTGGATAACTTTGGAGATTAGAAACCTATTCTAACTTATGATTATAAAAGCAAGGCTAGGGTGAATGAGGAAGTCACTTTGGTGAGACACCACAGTCGAGGATAGCAAACAATGATTGTTTCTAGTGTGAGGAGTGTATAAGAAAAGGACTTTTTCTTATGCAAGAGTGAGGATATCTCATAGATTGGGTGAAGAGATTTCATCCAAGTGTTGATTCAGAGAGGGTTGAATCACAAAGGACCATGATTCACGATCTTGGATAGGTGGAGAAGGACTTCCATCTAGAGATCTCTTGATCATAAATTTATCCCATAACATCTCTTCTTCAATGTACCATACTTAGAAAATTTCCAAATCTCAAAGTACTTATTTTTCTTTTAGAGAGCCGGAATCGCAAGAGGTCAAATTTTTTTTTTTTTTTTTAAAGTATTTCTTCGTCCACCCATTTCCATACTTAGTCTCATTTTTAATCCTGGAAGCAGTGATTTCTTAAAATTTTATTTCCCCGCCTATTTCTATGCCCATCGTGTTATTTCTTACACTTAGTTATTTTTCAAGTTTTACTGCAAAAGTAGATTTTCCATGTTTCCTTCAAAATATGATTATTACTCCATCTGCATGGTAATTGGTACTTACAAACGTTTTTAGGATTACTCACTATAACCTCGGAAGAAGAGATTAGATTTTTCAAAATTGTAATATCCATTCTTTCGCTCTGCCGAAATATTTTTCTCATGTCACATTAATCAAATAAATATTTAATGCATGGATCATGTGAACTTAATATATCAGGATCGTTATTAATATAATGATTTATTCTATAATAACCTCATAATTTTGAATTTAATTCATCCAACTTCTCCCTCGAAACAAAAGCTCCAATATTAACTTAAAGAGGGAAAAAATTATTTCATAATCACTGAAGTATTTTGTATGTTACGATAATAATAGAAGAGGATGGTGAAAATAAGATAAATTTTTTGTAGTGACATGATGAATACATTTGCACGAGAAAATTCAGAAAATCACTAGTCCAAAGTTTACAAGAAATATTCTTCATTGCCAACTGAAGAAAGGAATGCTAATATCGTATGGGCATTTGGGATATTCCGATCAGGCTGTGTTCCAGAAGTATTTGACACAAAGGACTTATTAATATGGTGTACTGACAACTTCGAAAAAGACCAAAGGATTATCAAAATGAATGGGTGCTCGTCAATTTATTTGGGGCCACCTACTTTCAATCATATGCTTAAATTGACTAAGCCAACTACAATATTTAAAGTTGAGGAAGAAAAGAATTTCATCAAAGCTAAAAATGGTGGCAGAGATATATTTCCACAGTGCTTGGAGGATCCCTCAACAATGTTGGAGGACTTATCTTTAATACAGGTTAGTCAGCTCAAGAAACCCTACAAAGAAATTGCCTAGTTATTATCTATAATTCTCGGGTTGGAATCCATTGTTGTTATTTTGAGGTTGGCTCTATATATTTTGTATGAATCTATTCAAGGAAAAAGGGATTTTGATTGGTCAAGGATTATATCCACATAAATCACATCTCAATTGCAGGACTTTAATAAAGACAAAAAGTTTGATATGTCTCGGTATTTAGTTTTCACTATCATTGATAGCCATGAATTTCAAGGGCTCCATATTTCAAAGCAAGTTGATCTCACGACAGACCCAATTTATACTTGGTATCTGAATCTATGTAAGCAAAGAGAAATGTACCACTTCTATGAAGTTTACAACTCTTTCCTTTCTTCTTTCAAAAAATATATGTTTGAGGAAAGTACTTCAAGATTATCATTAGAAGCAACATCATTTTTAAATAAGAGGTAAATATTTTAATACAATGAATATTACAACATTATCATAATATATTGTTCCCATGTGGCACCCACTTATCTCCCATTTTATGTCTCATAAAATGTTCATAATAGAAGTTTGCAGACAATACATACTATGGGACAATTTCTTTGCTCAAAGAAAGAAAAAACAGTTTATTCAATTACCATGGAAGGTTGGTGAGATTTTGGTTAAGAATGCCTCGAATATTGATGAATTCGTCATTCAATTTGAAAGGTTTTGTTAAAGGTATTCGGATATGTGAAAGGGTTTGATCCACAACATTTTTTTATGAATCATGTAATTTTCACTGGTTTTAGTGTCTCATATATTAACACATACATATATGAGGAGGAGGAAAACGAAGAAAATAATTCTCAAGAAAAATTAATTCAAGATCTTGAAACTATTATAAGCGCAAATGAGGCATATAAACAACATGGAAGGGTCACAGGTGAAAAGGGTTTTAAATCTCAAAGTTCATCTCAAAGGTATAACACTCCTAAATGACATACCCAAAGCATTGTCCAAGACAAAAAAACATTCTTTAATCAATAATTCAGGGGGCAATGATGATCCTGATCATGGTAGAAATAATATTTAATCAACCCACAAAATACCATTTTTAAAGAGAAAAAGGCATAAAAACAAAGAATAGACATATCAATGCATACTTGAGCATGATATCCTTTTGCAAGACATGGACCTTGATGTTGATATAGAAAACATTGAATTCCCAGAAGAAGAGAAAAGAACTCTACCAGGAAAGGAGCTAGCTGTCCAAGAAACCACTTTTGATGAAGAGGAGTCATTAACCCTCCACAATGCATCATTTGATAAGGAACTAAAAAATCGAGTGTTTGAATGTGTAAATTCAAGAGGAAAAAGGGTAAAAGATTCAACAATGGATTTAAAGGTGCTTTCAACATCCAGACTTTCAAAAATCCACATGGTCACTGGAAATGCCCTAGATATATCAATTGACGAAATGGAAGAGGAAAATGAAAGATTGAAAAACAAAGTCAGAGAATTGGAAAATACTTTGATGCCACTTCCAATCTTTGCAAGACCACTTGCTTCTGTCCAACTCGGGATGAATCCCAACGGCCTGCATGAATATAGTTCTAAGTGGAGAAGAAAACCCAATTTACTTGTTGTAGTAAGAAAATTTCTTGAGGAAAACATTAGAAGGAGGATGTCTCGTCTCCTTGAAGCCTGGGATATCAGTAATAATATTATTAATTTTGGTTCAAAATTGCATAGTTTCAAAGATTATCTCCAGGCTAATTGTGAGAATGAAGAAGGATTTTACAAGGATGTTGTCACTACTTTTATTCTGAAGGTCATGAACATGACAGAGTTGAAAAGGAAGGAATACAATTTTCCTTTTAAGGCTAGGGTAAAGAAACTTAAAGCATGTTAGATTAAGAAAATAAAAACTTTAAAAGAACTATTGAATCATGTTGTCATTGATGCCAATGATTTGATTGATTGATGTCAAAGGATTGATGTCAAGTGATTGATTGATGTCAAGTGATTATTGATTGATTGTTTTCAAAGGATGAATGATTGATTGATTAATTCCAAAGGATGATTGAATGATATCATTGATATGATGCATAGATGAATATGGATCGTTGTGGTTTCATTGGTATATGATGCATATTTTGTTTGATGTAAAGATGAATCTTTATTGTATTATCATTGTTGATAAGGTTTACAAATGGATGAACTCCAAATTGGTCCCCTTATGGTGAAATCCCTCATGGGAATACGCTTTGCAGTTGAGTTATCCTAGAATTATGGTTTGAGAACCCAAGATTATATGTGGAATAATGAGATGAAGATCAATCAAGCTGTTGGTGAAACTATCCTAGATAGATAGTGTTTGTCATGGCATTTCCATTGGTATGTGGAATGTCACATAACTCCTCATAGTTTGAGAGTTATGGCCCTACGAAGATGAAGGACCCTCATATGTTGGCTTGAAGCCCCAAGAGGTCAAAGAAGTAAAAGATATTGCAAAGAAGAAATTATCATTTAAATGATAAAGTAAAGAGACAAAGTCAAGGAGGACTATTTAAATAATATGGTGAAGTGACAAAATCAAGAAGGATTATTTAAATATTAAAGTGAGGTGACAAAATCAAGGAGGAATATTTAAATGATAAAATAATGGAGAACTTTCTATTTATGAAAATTGGTTAACCCTAAAATGAGGAAAATAGGTTAAGTGACCGAGAAATGGGTTAAGTGACCTAGAAGTGGGTTAATTGATATAGAATATGAAGAGTATAAATAAGAGGCAAGTGTCTCTTGTGAAATGCATATTTTGTGTATCTTTTGTATGCATCTATTGAGCATGATTGAAGATCTATTCTGAGAGAGAGAGAGAGAGAGTATGGAGGATCTCATGGATGCATCAAAGTTTTGGCAAGTCTGAGATCATGATGGAAAAAGTCTTGAAAGTTCAAAAACCCTAGTTTCTGAGCTTTACACGGGCTACAGTGAGCCAGGGCATGTACATACATGGGCTATTTGAAGACATGGAGGTTACAATGGATGAAGTGATGGATATTGGTGGTTGAGATGATGATAGCCTCCTAAAGACTGAGGCAGGTTCCAGATCTGCATTCTATGGGCTCAGATCTTCCATAGGAACTGTTGTATGGTTGAATTGTTGTCTTGATAGATATTCTTGTTTGTTGTGTGGTGAATGCTTAAGGAATTCTTGGTGTGATTGTTATGATGTGGTTGATGGAGTGAGAAACACTCTTATGATTTAGTGTTGATATGTTTTCTATAGTATACTAGTTTCTTATACATGATGGAGTAGCATTCATATTGTATGGTTGAGAAGCATGAGTAAGTTGTTGGAGAGATTGGATGTGTTGTGATTGGTTGGATTAGATTGGACTATGAAAGACAGATGAAAATGTGATTGAAGGTTATAGAGGATCTGAGTTGATATTGAAGAGAAAACCCTAAGTAACTCAGAAGGCATATGCAGGTTGTAATACATATTGACCACGTACATACACGGGTTGTAGTGAGTCAAGGCGTGTACACACGCGGGATGCACTACTGACAAGTCGCGTACCTATGACAGATTGATATATGTGGAGGATTGTTACCTCATCTCAATTGGTGTTGAGGATGTAAGTTGAGTCTTGCATATAGAGCTGGTGCTCTTGTAGAGTTGTACTCTATTCATTTGTTGCTGAAAAACCCCAAGGATTGAAGTCCGTAATAAAAAGAAAATTTTACATACATCTTGTGTTCTTTGTGTTCCTTGTGGTGATGATTTGTTGATAATATATTGCGGATATGTGTTCACATTTAACTGGTTATAAATGACAACAATGATTAATGAGTTAAGGGTGATTTTTAACTAATGAGTTTTGTGTAAGAGGAAAGTTTTGAAAAATAGCCCTACAATGTTCACCCCCCCCCCCCNGGTATCAGAGAAGGCCTTCACTATAAGCCTTAACAAGCTTGGAGGAGATCTATAGAAACACAAATGGATGATGAAGTTCCCATCCTTGATGAGTAAAACTATTCTACTTGGAGAATAGAGATGAGAGTACACTTGAAGGAAATGGGAGCAGGTATTTCGAAGGAAGCCATTGGTGGATCAGTTTCCTTCAAGAACAAGTCAAAGTTTGCAGCTCAAAGGGAAGAAAATAAGAATGATGAATTGTCTCTCAAGCCCTATCAAAGAGAGCATGGGACAATGCACTTCCACCAAGGATCAATGGCTAAATCTAGAGGAGACATATCAAAACAAGAAAGAAGATGTTGAAGACCACTCCATCAAGATCATTAAAGGTAAAGAATCTCCAAAAAATATTTAATGCATTATTTCTAAATGTGACCTTGAAAACACTTCAAATGAAGACAAAGAATCAAGTGATGATGTTAGCACAAATGAAGATCTTGAAGACATTTCAAATGAAAGCAAAGAATCGTGTGATAATGTTGGAAAAAAGGAATATCTCCAAAGACTCTTGATTGCAATGATTCAAAATGTGATGATGTTGAATTTTTCTCTACAAGTGAAGAAGAACATATAGAAATAGTTTGTGTAGAGTTTGATGGTAGTTATCCCATGGAAAGAATATAATAAGATCTATTAGAAATTCAAAAGAAAGTTGAATATGGTTTATATGTATATAGCAGTGACCATTATTATATAGACTATAGCTATCTTTCAGATAACACTAAGAAGTTTCTTAGGAGGAGTCAAAGGCACATATTGAAGTTAAAGGGAATGCTCAAAGAACAACAAGAGAGTAATAAGACTCAATTAGAAGAAAAGGAAGAAGAAATCACAAGACTAAAGAATGAAAAAGAAGATATGAAGGTAGATGATGAGATTAGAAAAAGTTTTGAAACTATTGTCCATCTCAAGACCCAAATTGAAGAAGCCAAAAGGGTATAAGAACTATTGAAGAATAAAATTAATGAAAAGGAAGAGTCATGTCATAAGTTAGAAGCTAAAGTTGTTGATCTTAGAAAGAAAGTAGAGAAGTCAAACAAATTCTTGAATGAAATCTTAGAAAGTCAAAGATCACCAAATGATAAATCAAGTCTTGGATACAAGAAAGAAGCTCAAAGAAGCGTGAGGTAAAGGATGAAGAAAAGGTTGAAATTCAACCATCTACAAAAGAAAAGGAAAGTTTCAAAAGAACTAAGCAATAAAGACATCAAGAAGCTACCATTACACCTCAAAGAAAATGGACACCAAAGAAAAGGTATGAAAGTATTTTTCATGGTCAATGTTATTCATGTAATGAATATGGTCACAAAGCTTTGGAATGTAGATATTATGAAAGGATATATAATAGAAAATTTTATAACACCACAAGGTGTTGAAGATGTGATAAAGTAGGACATATTGTTGTTCATTGTCATAGCATGAGATGCTACAACTGTAGTGGATTTGACCACAAGTCCTAGGACTATTGGAACACAAGAAGAAAGTCCATGATGAGGACTTCACATAGAATGACTCGAAGAAAGAATGAAGTAAGGAAGGGAGACATCTTTGAAAGGATGGAAGATCAAAGCTCAAGTTCTGAGAAGCAAGGACACCTTCAGAAGTGGGTGAAGAAGGCTGAGAAACTAGAGCAGAATGGACGCCTTAAAGGAAGCTCAAGTGTGTCATCTACTGAAGAATATGTGGGTGATAGTGATATCAGTCACGTACATATGCAGGCTGACCTTGAATAGGTCGCGTACATATGAGATTTTTTGTGCAGCAGGATGCGTATATGTGGTAAAGCCTTGGGAAAAAGGCAATGCACATGGGTTACAGCTTGATGTGATGGTATAACTCTCTGTTGTAGGGTCTAACATTGTTTGTTGCAAGTTCTGACACTGTTTGCTAGAGGTTTTCATGATTCTATATTGGATTTTGTAAAGTGATGATAAAAAAAAGGGATAATTAAAGGCCATCTTGGATGCATGGCACTAACCCATGAGTATGGATTGAGGCATTTTTTGTTGGAGAACAATGTTGGTTATGACAGTGAAGTTATGGCACCTTGGTTATGTGATATATCTTGATGATGCTAGCTAGATATGTCATTGATCTATTAAAGCATACTACCAATACATGTGTTGTTGGACGTTTAGTATTTGTTTTAGTGAATGGAGGATTGATGTTGATATGTTGATGTACATAGCTGGTACACATTTTGAGTTTCATTGATATATCCTATGATGTATTATTGGAAGAATATTTGTTGGATATCTTAGTGATGGGCTATATATTGGAAATATAGTTGGTAAATTGATGAGGTGATCATGTTGTACATCATTGATGAGTCATAGCTTGATCTATAGTTGATGTATGATTGGTACATTTCTAGTACATTGGTAGAGGCATCTACTAGCAGTATGATTGGCACATATTTTATGGAGGATTTGACATACATGTATGAGGATTCATCATGTTGTGTTATTGGTGCATGGTTGATGTACTTGCTTGGTATAAGTGGTGATACATGTTAATGTACATGTTTGGTACTCTCATAGATGGAATATGCTTGATGATAGTACACCATTGGTATTATTTGATGAGCACAACAATTGGTACTTGTTTGAGATACATGGTTATGACACTTGGTTCATGATGGAGACATATTTTGAATGATATGACACATGGTTGGCATATTGGTAGATGAACATGTTGGCATATGGTTGATACATTCCATTCATGATATCTTTTGGCACATTGTACGATGTTGATGTACATGGTTGATGTGCATTGGTGTTGTGCATGATGAGCACACATTCTGGTACAAGATGTACTTGGTTGATATTTTGCTCATGATTCTCTATTTTTTACATATATTTTTCTTCATGATGTTTGGTATAGCATGAGTTTGATGCATGAACGGGTCCAAGGATCGTTATATGGTAGCATATTGTTCATCCTGCAGAGAATATAGGGGGACAGATACCCATAGGGGGTGTCATTATTCTTCCCATGATTCTAGGAGGAGATATTTATCAGATACATACTAGGAAAGATCCCTATATTTGAAGAAAGAGCACATAGACATAGTTTCAGAGGGAGCAATGGTCATAGGGGGAGTATGAGAGATGTATTTTTAGCATTACATCAGAGTGATATCCCTTTTTCAAAAGGGGAGAGATTATTTAGAGGAATATCAAAGACATTCAGATAGGGGGAGAATACCCAAGGAGAGTTCAAGAAGGGGGAGTAGCCCCAAGGAGAGAATGACCCTTTGCCATTGATTTCAAAGGGGGATATATAGTCACATTGATGTGATTGATTTTTATTGTGTTGGACAACTGAGCGGGGGGGTGAATCAGTTGTTATTGTTCTTAAACAATTATATCCATTTTTAAACTCATTACAGAACACTCAATGATGATCACAATAAATAAGAAATAGAGTATTCAACATCAATCACATGCATGTATAATGCAGAGACAGATATTCCTAAGGAAACCCATAAAGGGTGAAAACCTATTTTTATTTATATGATAATTATTTTATGTACATTATCATTCTTATGAGAATCAACTCATAATGAGGCTACCACCTTTGTTTTGCAAGTTGCTACTTGCTGAGAGCACCAAATCTCTAGTTTCTCTAGCACCCACTAGAAGGAAGCACCAAGTCCCTAGTTTCTCTAGCACCCACTAGAAGGAAGCAAAAAATCCCTATGTGTTCCAGCACCAACTGGATGGAATCACCAACTTCCAGTCACACAGGCACCAACCTGTATAACAGAGAACAACAGTTCTCCCTTGCACCACCCTGCCACCCTAGTTTCTCTAGCTGCAACCAGATGGAAGCTAAAACTCCCTGTGTTCAAGCACCGAATTGAAACTTGGAGGACAACAGTCCTCCCTACCACCTCCCTACCACCCTGAGATATAAATTTTTCTATCAGTAAATTTATCACAGTGATACAATATTTATCAATGGCTTACTGGTCTCATCATTGTTCTGCTACACTGCTCTACTCTGCTTGCATCAGTGTCTTCCTGCACACAGTCCTTGTGCTTTTTGTTCTTCTACCTTTTATGCTCTTTGTTCCATGTCCCTTATATGCACCATTCCTCTTCTATGCATTTCAGCTATTGCACCCTGCCTCCTTCTACATGCATGAATGACTCTCAACAACAACCTTCATAACACACTCTTAAAAATCGCATCATCAATCTCTTCTATGTTCTGCATTTTTATAGTCTCTTTGCACCTTATGCATGCTGCATGTGTTATCCCACTGCATTCATCATCACTGGCCCTTCTCCTGAGATATTTTGGATTTAATGACAGTAATAGTCTTCGACCCTTTTCCATCTATCAGTCGACTCTATGATGATTTTACATTCCACTGGCAGTTGCCTCGAGACTCTTTGTCTTCTTTTCTCGATCACCCTGAAGAATATTTGAATTCTCTGGCAGAAACCATCAGTGGTCTCTAACAGTTACACCAAGGATCTTCGACTCCTCTGGCAGCCACCCTACAACTCATCAAATTCTCTGGAAGATGCAATCACTTCATTCTTGCAATTACTCATAGAAACTCCACATGTTCATGCGTTTTGGCACCTTCTTTCTTCCTAAAGAAAAATTCACAGTGGGAACTGGCCCTTCTGGCTAAGCCCCTTCCTTTCAGGTGACCTCTAGTGGTGACCAAATTCCTATTCATAAGGCACTTTCACGACTCACGTTTCGGGGATCTGGGGATGAGGCATCTCAACTCTCCAAGTCGTGATCTCTAAAAAGGAGCTTGGCAGCTCTAGCTCTTCTCTCCATCTCTCAATGATGTAACCACGAGATATGACCACTGGCTAGTCATTTGAGCACTTCTCTCTTCAGATCAATGGTCCATGATCCGTGGTGATCGGATGACTATCCTTGGTCCTGGAACTTCATCTTTTGGGGATCTGGGGATGAGGCATCTCGACTCTCCAAGTCACGATCTCCAAAAAGGATCTTGGCAACTCTAACTCTTCTCTTCAGCTCTTGACGATGTGACCACAAGATATGACCACTGGCTAGTCATTTGAGATCTTCACTCTTTAGATCAACGGTCCAGGATCTGTGGTGATCGAACAACTATCCTTCGTCCTGGAACTTCAACTTTCAAGACTTTGGGGGAGTATTGATGCTAAAAATCCTGAAACTAAACTCCAGGAGTGACGTCATTCTTGCATCACTCAAGGCTGTGTCATAAGCTGAGTGGTTTCCATGTGTCACTCAGAATTGTGATTTCCAATGGCCTGAAATGCTGAGTAAACTTGACACTTGTCCTTGTATGATTGTGCCACATGTCCTTGCTGACATAGACTACTACCTGTCCTTTCTGACGTGGTCTTTCATGAACTTCCTCCTTGATCTAATGACCCAGATTCATCCTTGATCCAATGGCTAAGATTATTTCACGATTTCTCATATCGCAAGTTCGATAGGTTAGAATAGGGATGATTTTAAGGATGGAAATTTATTTTAAAATGTAGAAATCTTGGTGAATCTTATTAATCCTTCATATTCCAACTATAAATGATTGGCTATGTTTTTGTAAAAATATTCAAATTTCTAAGGATTTTATATAGTTTTTATGAAATTTTGGCGATTTTTAAGGTAAAACAATTGTATCATATATAATTTGGGTGAATCATTTTTAAAATAGCAAATCATGTTTTTGGAAAAACCATGGAAAATTATCCCATGAGAGAAATTTAGCCCCTAAAATCATCCCTAGGTTAGAACACCTCATTCCTTTGAATTTCCATTTAGCAAAGAGATGATCTTTCACCACGTGTCCTTCATGGATCGACGGACCAGATTTCTCCTCAATCCAACGACGCAGATCATTTCACCATTTCGTGTTTCGTGAGTTGGAGGAATAGAGCACCTCGTGCCTTTGACTTTCCAGTCAACGAAATGACGATATTTCAACATGTGTCCTATAGATCCAATGACCCAAGACTGTCCTCGATGGACGGCCAATATTCCTTCACATTTTTGGAGATTTGGATGACTCATGATCTTATCTGCCTTGTATCTTCACCAGATCTAACGACTTCTGGTCCTTCGTAATTAATCTAGATCCGACGGCCTAGATCTTATCATGATTTCGCATATCGTGATTTGGAAGGTTAGAGAGCTTCCTTCCTTTGACTTTCCAGTCAACGAAATGTTGAACTGTAGCCACGTGTCTTGCCCGATGATGGACAATCCTCCTATTTTTGGGGCTTTGTAAGTCTGCTTCATGTTGAACTTTAAAGATTGTGCAAGTTCTCCTAGATCTGATGACGTTCGATCCCCGCACTCAGATCTAACACTTAAGATCTTTTCTCCATCTGTGCACTCCTCCTATTTGAATTCATATCTGACAGCCATCGAATATTCGGAATGGGTGATCCAATGATCACTGCCGCTTCTCCTCCCAAGCTTCTCCTTCCTATGTGTTCTTGCCATCAATGACAAGTGCATTGTTCCTATGAACATGCCAACAATCTCCCCTTTTGGCATTGATGGCAACCCTGAAAGGCTACACTATTCTTCTTAGACCTCGATCTCCAACCCTAGCATCCATTCATGTTGTTCTTCTCCCCCTTTGACATGAATGTCAAAGAAAAAACATGCTCCCCCTAAGCTGTTGCAGTAATTTTTCGGAGGTATCAAATATTCAACCAACACAAACTCCCCCTAACAGGATGGAATCTCTTTAGATGTGAGCATAGCCCTTATAGACTAATATTTATTTGTTCTTGACAACTTGTCCCTGCTCATTCAATTTATTCTTAAAGATCCATTTGGATCCTATGACATTTTTATCGTCAGGTCTAGGAACCATCTCCCAAGTATTGTTTTTCTCAGTCTGGTCAAGTTCATCATTCATAGATTTAACCCAATCGTCATCTTTACTAGCTTCATTAAAGTTCTTGGGTTCCAGCATTGACATGAAGGCTATATGGGATTGCTCGGTGTTTTTTATTATCCTTCTCCTGGTTTGTACACCTTTGTCTTTTTCACTAATTATCTGATTTGCTGGATGCTTCTTTTGAGTGATTCTGGAGGAGGAATTTGATGTTGTCTACTTATTTGAGTCTCTCTGAATATTTGCATCTTCATATGTCTCAGAGTCTTCTTGTTCTAATTCTTGGACCTGTTCAGCTTCAACTTCATCTATATCCTTTGTTGTTGATTCAGTATTGTTTACCTCTCTTACTGGGATTCCTTCATCAACTTTTATGTCAATACAGTCAACCAATCTATGCAGCCTCTTTTTATAACATCTGTATCCTTTATTGTTTTTATCATACCCTAAGAAGATGCCTTCATCATCCATGTCATCATACTTGCCAAGGTTCTCATCATTATTCTTTATGTAACACTTATTTCCAAAGAATTTGAAGTGTTTGATTGAAGCAAGTCTCCCATACCACAGTTCATAGGGTGTCTTGTCGGTGTGTGGTCTAAGGTGGGATTTGTTAAGAACATGGAATTTTGTGTGTATTGCTTCTAACTAGTAGGTTTGACCAATGTTCTTCTCATTCATCATTGACCTGGCCATTTCTTGCACTATTTAGTTTTGCCTCTCAACTACTCCATTTTGTTGTGGAGTTCTTGGGATTGTGTATTCTCTCTTGATCCCATGTTTATCATAGAATTCCTTGAACTCACTTGACATAAATTCTCCTCCTTTGTCTTCTCTTACTGCCTTTAACCTCTTGCATGTTTGATTCTTAGTTAAAGCCTTAAATATTTTAAATTTCTCAAATGCTTTAGCTTTTTCCTTGAGAAAGGCAACCCAAGTAAGTCTGGAGTAATCATCAATGATCTGCATGAAGTAGTTTTATTTCCCTATGCCTTCTTGTCTTGATGGTCCACATAAATCCACATGGACTAGTTGGAGTGGTTTCTTTGTTGAAGTAGAACTCTTGGATTTAAACTGTGTCCTGGTTAGCTTTCCTACTTGGCGGGGTTTACACACAAAGTCTTGTGGCTTTGATATTCTTGGAAGATCTTTTACTACCTCAAGATTTTTTATCTTGATTAAGTGATCAAAGTTTAGATGTCCAAGTCTCCTATGCCATAACCATCTCTCATCATGTTTTCTTAGATGACACTCTTCTCTATCTTATTTCATCACATACACATTATTTTCTGTCCTTATGCCTTTAGCCACCACTTGTCCCGAGTTTAAATACTTTATCTTGCAGTCCTTGGAAGTGAACACCACTTCATATCCTTTGTCACACATTTGACTTGCACTGAGCAGATTATGTTTCAGCCCATCTACAAGAAGAACATCTTGAGCTTTTCCTTTTCCATTACTTAAACTCACCATCCCTTTACCCTTGATTTTACCTGGAGCATCATTTCCAAAGGTTACATTTCCTTATTTATTTTCACTTAGAGATAGAAACTTACCTTTGTCTCCCATCATATGTTTGGAGAATCCATTGTCTATATACCAAGGGTTCTTTTGTCTTTGAGCTGAAAACACTAATCCACACTTGTCACTTTCTCTCTTCTTCCAAACCTTGACATTTTCAGTAGAGGGATTCAAATCTGGTTCATAGTTCTTTAAGTGACAGTCAACAACTTTATGTCCAAAATTATGACAGATGTGACATTTTGATTCGTTGAATAAGGGATCATAATGATTGTTATGCTTAACCTGTTTCCTTTTCCCAACCATCAAGTGATTTGCAGTCTGTGATGATTTGTTACTTGGTTGTCTCATTCTTTGTTGTGGTAGATACCAATACCTTGAATGTCTTGATTTCTCATATCTAAATTTTAAAGAACAATTTACATCTTTGTGACCAAAATTAGAATAGAAAAAACAATATCCATAGAAAAAACCTTGGTACATGGAAAATGGTTGTCTTCTTTGAGAAGGTCGATTTCTTCCATGCTGACGATTTCTTTGAGCAAAGAGTGTATTATTTATCTGATCTACAATTTAAATTCTGGTACCTTTTTCTTTACTCCTCCTAGGCATTTGATTATCTTCTTTTGTTTCTGTAGGTTTGTTGTTGTCATATGTTGTAGATTTGACAAACTTGATGGGTTAATTGTTACTTGGATGACCACTGCTTGATCCCTCTTCATAACCCAAACCTATTTTCATCTTTGGGTTCCTTTGCTAATTCGGAATGGTGGCCAATCCTTCTGAGGCTTTGATACTTGACAAATTTTGATGATACAAGGCTTGAAACTTCTCCATCTCTTTCCTAGTTTTCACTACTTCTTCCTCTAGAGCTTCACATCTTGCCTTCTTTTCTGATAACTGTTGTTTCAGAATGTCTTTGATTTTCTTTTCCTCTTCTGATTCCACTTTTAGTAGGGCAAAGTCTTCATCAGGTTCTTTACTGCCTTTCTTGAACTGTATCAGCAATTGTTTTTTCTTTCTCATCTTAATTCTGAGTCTATCAAGCTCTTCTAGTGCACTGATAAGTTCTCCTTCCAGGTCAACCGCAACTTCTTCTTCATTAGCATCACTTACTGTTCTTTTATTATCATAATCCTCTTTGGCCATATGCATGAATTCATTTAGTTTATCTTCAATAGAAGAGTCATTGTCTTCATTATCTGAAGGATCATTATCATTTTTTACACAAAGAATTTTATTCTTAAAATTATTCTCTTTAAAGAAATTTTTGTGTTTGTGCTTCTCCTCATCATCATATGTCTGATCCTTTCTTTTGTGAGGACATTTATTTGAAAAATGACCTATCTTACAACAGTTGAAACATTTGAAAGGCAATTTACCTTTTTATTTTCTTGATCCCTTCTTCAGTCTTCTCACAAATTTTGATTCAATTTCATCAGGCTTAGAATCCTCATTTTTGTCTGCTTTAAATGATGCTTCTCTGGAGGTGGTTTTATCTTTAACTATTCTCATTTCATATGCAATCAACGTTCCTAGAAGTTGATCAAATTCCAAGGCTTTTAGATCATTCATTTATTCTATAGCAGAGACCTTCAAGTTGAACCTATCTGGTAGAGATCTCAAAATTTTCTGAACTAAGGAGGGTTCCCCAATTTTTTCACCAAGTGCTTTCATTGCATTTACCAGTTATTCAACTCTTAGAAAGTTCTTTCCAACATTTTCATCCTCTTTCATCTTCAGTTGTTCAAACTGTACTCTGTAGGTTTGAAGCTTGGCATCCTTTACTTTCTCATTACCTTCATAACTGCTAATGAATTTGTCCCACATTTCTTTGGCAATTTCTAAGTGCATAACTTTTACAAATTCTGCCTCTGCAAGCCCGATCACGATAACATTCATAGCCTTAGGTTGAATCTAGATTCTAGCTTGTCATCCTTATTAGCTAGTACAACTGGCTTTACATAACCAGTCTCTACCACATCCCAAACATATGCACCTAAAGCCATTATGTAGGTTCTCATTCTAACTTTCCAGAAGGCAAAGTTTGTTCCATTGAATGTAGGGGCGTTATTGGTTGAATTTATTTCATAGCTTGACATGTTTAAGCTCTAGGATCTACCCTTAGATAAAAGAGGCCATATCTAATACCAATTGTTGGACAACTGAGGAGGGGGGGGGGTGAATCAGTTGTTACCGTGCTTAAATAATTATATCCATTTTTAAACTCATTACAGAACACTCAATGATGATCACAATAAATAAGCAATAGAGTATTCAACATCGATCACACACATGTATAATGTAGAGATAGATATTCCTGAGGAAACCCATAAAGGGTGAAAACCTCTTTTTCTTTATATGATAATTATTTTTTGTACATTATCATTCTTATGGGCACTGACTCATAATGAGGCTACCACCTCTGTTTTGCAAGATGCTAGTTGCTGAGAGCAACAACTCTATGTTTTCTCTAGCACCCACTAGAAGGAAGCACCAACTCCCCAGTTTTTCTAGCACCACTAGAAGGAAGCAACAACTCCCTATGTGTTCCAGCACCAACTGGATGGAGGCACCAACTTCCAGTCACACAGGCACCAACCTATATAACAGAGAACAACAGTTCTCCCTTGCACCACCCTGCAACCCTAGTTTCTCTGGCTGCAACTAGATGGAAGCTACAACTCCTTGTGTTCAAGCACTGACTTGAAACTCAGAGGACAACAATCCTCCCTATAACCTCCCTACGACCCTGAGATATAACATTTTCTATCAGTAAATTTATCACATTGATACAATATTTATCAATGACTTACCGGTCTCATCCTTGTTCTGCTACACTGCTCTTCTCTGCCTGCATCAGTGTCTTCCTGCACCATTCCCTTTAAGAGTATGTCCCTTATATGCACCATTCATCTTCTGTGCATTTTAGCTACTGCACCCTACCTCCTTTTATACACATGAATGGATCTCAACAACAACCTGCATAACACACTCTTAAAAATCACAACATCAATCTCTTCTCTGTTCTGCATTTTTATAGTCTCTTTGCACCTTGTGCATGTTGCATGTGCTATCCCATTACATTCATCATCACTGGCCATTCTCCTGAGATCTTTTGGCTTTACTGACTGTAACAGTCTTCGACCCTTTTCCATCTGTTAGTCGACTCTATGATGATTTTACATTCCACTGGAAGTTTCCTCGAGACTCTTTGTCTTCTTTGTTGATCACCGTGAAGACTCTTTGAATTCTCTAGCAGAAACCATCAGTGGTCTCTAACAGTTACACCGAGGCTCTTCGGATCCTATGGAAACCACCCTATAGCTCCTCAAATTATCTGGCAGATGCAATCACTTCATTCTGGCAGTTACTTAGAGAAACTCTGCGTGTTCATGCGTTTTGGCGCCTTCTCTCTTCCTGAAGAAAAATTCATAGTGGGCGTTATCTCTTCCAACTAAGCCCCTTCCTTTCAGGTGACCTCTGGCAGTGACCAAACACCTATCCATAAGGTGCTTTCGTGACTCGCATTTCACGGATCTGGGTATGAGTCATATCAACTCTCCAAGTCACGATCTCCAAAAAGGAGCTTGGAAGCTCTAGCTCTTCTCTCTAGCTCTCAACGATGTGACCATGAGATATGACCATTGGCTAGTCATTTGAGCACTTTGATCTTCAGATCAACGGTCCAAGATCCATGGTGATTGGACGACTATCCTCCATCCTAGAACTTCATCTTTCAGGGATCTGGGGATGAAGCATATCAACTCTCCAAGTCATGATCTTTGAAAAGGAGCTTGGCAACTCTATCTCTCCTCTCCAGCTCTCGACGATGTGACCATGAGATATGACCACTAGTTAGTCATTTGAGTGCTTCTCTCTTCAGATCAACAATCCATGATCCGTGGTGATTGGACGACTATCCTTCATCCTGAAACTTTATCTTTCGGGACTTTGGGGGAGTATTGATGTTAAAACTCCTGAAACTAAACTCCAGGAGTGACATCATTCTTGCATCACTCAAGGAAATGTCAACAGCTGAGTGGTTTCCACATGTCACTCAGAATTGTGATTTCTAGTGGCCTGAAATGCCGAGTAAACTTGACACTTGTCCTTGTATGATTGCACCACGTGTCCTTACTGACGTAGACTATCACTTATCCTTTCTGATGTGGTCTATCATGAACTGCCTCCTGGATCTGACAGCCCAGATTCATCCTTGATCCAACGGCTAAGATTATTACATGATTTCACATATTGCAAGTTTGAGAGGTTAGAACACCTTGTTCCTTTGACTTTCCAGTCAGCGAAGAAATGATCTTTTGCCACTTGTCCTTATTGGATCAACGGACCAGATTTCTCCTCGATCCAATGGATCAGATCATTTCACCATTTCACATTTTGTGAGCTAGAGGAATAGAGCACCTTGTGCCTTTGACTTTCCAGTTAGCTAAAGGGTAAAATCATGAAGATGGGTAACACTTTTTCTTGTTTTATGACAAAAAAACTGTATTTTCACAAGTTCTTCAACTTCCGACATACAAAAGTATTTTTTTTATTTAGAATTTCACTTTATAGTAAAAACAAAACTTGTGAATAATTTTGTTATATTTCTAATGATTATTTTTCAATTTTTTTTTATCAAGATTTGATATGTCAATTTGACAATTGTTTAACAGTATGTTCCTTAAACATGAAAGGAATGATAATGAGTTGTTGTTTTCCACAACAATGTATCTATTATTAAACTTATGTTTTTAAGAAATGAAATATACTGCAACAATCTACAAAGAGTCTATTTTATTATGAGTATAATTTTGAATCTAACGGATGAATATTATAATTTCTAGAATTTTTTTAAGTTGACCAAGATGAAAACGTTGCATATTTTAAACACGTGTTTTTCTACACCTTGTATCTATCTTAATTTTTATTTAAAAGTAAAATCTAAAAATACCCTTTTGAAGAGAACAGTTTAACAATTATGAATATAAATTTTCCATAATTTTAGGTTGTGTATTTTTTAGAGATATGGATTTTTCATTTCACCGAATCATAATCTCACCTAAAAATATTATGTAGTGATTTTTTTATAAAATTAAATAAAATTAGATAAAAACAATGAAAATGAAAACAAATTATACCCAATGAAAGAAGATTCAATTTTAAAAATGTTGGTATCAATTCTCAAACTAAATTCTGAGTATTTGTGGGAGTCCGCTACCTCCAAAAATGAAGTAAGATGGAGAGAATTTGCAGTTTCCTACAAACAGTCTCATTTTCAAGTTTTCGGCTGAAATATTCTTTCAGTCGAAACCTAGTTTTTAACGGAATCCGTTAAAAATAAACATTTCGGCCGAAAATTATTTCGGCCGAAATATGCTTACCACGGGAAAATAATTCATCCAAAAAACATTGTACACGAATTTCGAGGGCACCGTTAAATTTAACGTGAAAATTTTCGGCCGAAAGAAACATTTGTTTGACTGAAAAATTGCCACTAGAAAATTTGGAGACCCGATTGTCACGAAAGTGTTACCCAGATTCATGATTTTACCCTAAATGATGATCTTTTGACATGTGTCCTCTGGATCCAACGACCCACGACTATCCTCGATGGACGGACAAGATTCCTTCACAGTTTTGGATATTTGGATGACTCCTGGTCTTATCCGCCTTGCAGCTTCACCAGATCTAATGGTTGTTGGTCCTTCGTAATTAATCTAGATCTGATGGCCCAGATCTTATCGTGATTTTGCATATTATGAGTTGGATGGTTAGAAAGCTTCCTTCCTTTGACTTTCCAGTCAGCGAAATGTTGAATTGTAGCCATGTGTCTTGCTCGATGATGGACGATCCTCCTATTTTTGGGACTTTGTAAGTCCGCTTCATGTTTAACTTTAAATATCATGCATGTTCTCCTAGATATGACGACGTTTGGTCCCCACGCTCAGATAAAACACTTGAGATTTTCCCTCCATTTGAGCACTCCTCCTATATGAATTCATATTTGACAGACATCAAGAATTCAAAATGGGTGATCCAACGATCATTGTCACTTCTCCTCCTGATATTCTCCTTCCTATGTGTTCTTTCCATCAATGACAAGCACATTGCTCCTGTGAACATGCCAACATATTGATGGGGAGAGATAGTAACATTCATATGATTGATGACTATTGATATAGAGCATGCCTTGTCTACATGTTGACATCAAATTATTGGTGTTGACATCAATGTTGGTATTTCCATCAATGCCGAAGGGGGAGATTGTTGAATCATGTTGTCATTGATGCCAATGGTTTGATTGATTGATGTCAAAGGATTGATGTCAAGTGATTGATTGAAGTCAAGTGATTATTGCTTGATTGTTTTCAAAGGATGAATGATTGATTGACTGATGCCAAAGGATGATTGAATGATATCATTGATATGATGCATAGATAAAGATGGAACAATGTGGTTTCATTGGTATATGATGCATATGTTGTTTAATGTAAAGATGAATCTTTATTGTCTTATCATTTTTGATAAGGTGTACAAATGGATGAACTCCAAAGTGGTCCCCTTATGGTGAAATCCCTCATGGGAAGACGCTTTGCGGTTGAGTTATCCTATAAGTATGGTTGGAGAACCCATGCTTATATGTGGAATAATGAGATGAATATCAATGAAGTTGTTGGTGAAACTATCCTAGATGGATAGTTCTTGTCATGCCATTTCCGGTGGTACGTGGAATGTCACATAACTCCTCATAGTTTGAGAGTTATGGCCCTACGAAGATGAAGGACCCTCATATGTTGTCTTGAAGCCCCAAAAGGTCAAATAATTCGAAGAGCTTGCAAAGAAGAAATTATTATTTAAATGATAAAGTAAAGAGACAAAGTCAAGGAGGACTATTTAAATAATAAAGTGAAGTGACAAAATCAAGAAGGATTATTTAAATAATAAAGTGAGGTGACAAAATCGAGGAGGAATATTTAAGTGATAAAATAATGGAGAAATTTCTATTTATGGAAACTGGTTAACCCTAAAATGAGGAAAATAGGTTAAGTGACCTAGAAATGGGTTAAGTAACCTAGAAGTGGGTTAAGTGACCTAGAATATGAAGAGTATAAATAAGAGGCAAGGGTCTCTTGTGAAATGCATCTTTTGTGTATCTTTTGTATGCATCTCTTGAGCATGATTGAAGATCTATTCTAAGAGAGAGAGAGTATGGAGGATCTCATGGATGCATCAAAGTTTCGGCAAGTCTGAGATCATGACGACAAAAGTCTCAGAAGTTCAGAAACCCTGGTTTCTGATGTGTACGCGGGCTACTGTGAGCCAAGGCATGTACATACGTGGGTTGTATGAAGACATGGAGTGTACAGTGGATGAAGTGATGGATATTGGTGGTTGAGCTGATGACAGGCTCCTGAAGACTAAGGCAGGTTCCAGATCTACATTCTATGCGCTCAGATCTTCCATAGCAACTCTAGTATGGTTGTATTGTTGTCTTGATGGATATTCTTGCTTGTTGTGTGGTGAATGCTTAAAGCATTCTTGGTGTGACTGTTATGATGTGGTTGATGGAGTGAGCAGCACTCTTATGATTCAGTGTTGATATGTTTGATATAGTATACTAGTTTCTTATACATGATGGAGTAGCATTCATATTGTATGGTTGAGAAGCATGAGTAAGTTGTTGGAGAGATTGGATGTGTTGTGATTGGTTCTAGATCAGATTGGATAGTGAAAGACAGATGAAAATGTGATTGAAGGTTGCAGAGGATCTGAGTTGATCTTGAAGAGAAAACCCTAAGTAACTCAGAAGGCATACAAAGGATGTAATACATACTGATCGTGTACATACGTAGGCTATAGTAAGCCAGAGCACGTACACATGGGAGCTTCACTACTGACAGGTCATGTACCTGTGACATATTGATATCTGTGGAGGATTTTTGCCTCATCTCAGTTGGTGCTGAGGATGTAAGTTGAGTCTTGAATATAGAGCTGGTGCTCTTGTAGAGTTGTATTGTATTCAGTTGTTGCTAAAAACCCCCAAGGATTGAAGTTTGTAATAAAAATAAAATTGTACATACATCTTGTGTTCTTTGTGTTCCTTGTGGTGATGATTTGTTGATAATTTGTTGTTGATATATGTTGTTGATATGTGTTCACATTTAACTAGTTATAAATGACAACAATGATTAATAAGTTAAGCGTGATTTCTAGCTAATGAGTTTTGTGTAAGAGGAAAGTTTTGAAAAAGAGCCCTACATTGTTCNCCCCCCCCCCCTCTCAGTGTAGTCGGTTTGTCCAACAAGAACTGTTGGAAGAATGCAATGAAGTAATTTCTAAAAGGGAGACTTTGTATCAAAAATTCACTTAAATTGATTTATCTGGAAACACTAGAGAAGTACAGGACCCTCACTTAATTTTAAACTCTACAAGGGATCAATTTGAGGAACACGTGGAAATACTCAAAATCTCGTCCTCGGAAAAGTTTAATGGTATAAAAGAATATAATGAAGATGAAATTGATAATGGGTTGGTTAGTTATTCAAACAAAAATGAGTATATTGAAACTTCGTTACATCAAATATCATTTGATTTAAGGGAGATGGAAAGTACTTTATTTGATATAAGGATTAGACAAGATATTAATGTCGCCCCAATGAAGGATTATATCGAAGAATGGTTAAAAAAGACCTTGTTAAAAATAACTGAAGAAGATCAGTTGGGAACTATCGAAACCAACCAGCCAACTGCAGCAAAGAATATCATAAAAGGGGCAAGGAACATCAAATAATGAGAGAGATTCCATCACAATATTGGTGTTCTTGCTTTGTCCCAGATCCACACCTTCTTCTTCATCCTTCTCGTATATATTTTATGGTTCACAGGAGCCTCAATCCCAGTCCATTTATGGACAAACGCCTTTAAATTTTTAAGATTGTAAAAGACTTTATCATTTTTTAGAAATACCAGAGAGCTATTTTGGAGTTGATTTTGACTGTATTTATAACTCTGAGTTTTGAGTATAAGATATTTGAAATCAACTTATCAAATTCTCTTTTTTATCTTACAAGCATTACTCTTTCAAAGTTCTCTTGTGTGTTGGACCATTTTCCGTTTTTATTTTAAATGTGATAAAAAAAAAAAACTAAAATTGTGATGGATATGAAAGTTTCTCTTATTTTCTACAATTTATTTATTTCCAGCAAATGTGATGCTTAAGGTTCCTGGTCCATTTATCATGAACTCCTATATTTTATGCCACTTTAAATTTTGTTAATGAGCAATAAAGTTTTTGGTTTTTCTATAAAGTAACATCCCACATTATTTCATTGATATTTAAAAGAAATTATTTGAAGAATTTAAAGAGGAGTACCACCTCTATAAAAATGCAGAGGGATTCATATCCTCGTGAAGTTGTCATTTAGGTCTTAACATATTCAAACGTCAATAAGATCATACAATCCAAGGAGAAGAGAGAGAAAGTAGAGGCAGTCACAGGTAGGTTTCAGAGGATTGAAGCCATAGGAAAAGGGAGAGTCATATAGAAATGTTTGTATTCGTTGTTCGTACATGTACGTGATTCACAATGGAGACAGTCACATATGTACACATTTTAGCAGAAGGTGAATTGTGTATACCTAGAAAAGAAGGGATGATTTTAAGGATGGAAATTTATTTTAAAATGTAGAAACCTTGGTGAATCTTACTAATCCTTCATATGCCAACTATAAATGTTTGGCGATATTTTTGTAAAAATATTCAAATTTCTAAGTATTTTATATAGTTTTTGTGAACTTTTGGCGATTTTTAAGGTAAAATAATTTTATCTTATAGAATTTGGGGAATCATTTTTAAAATAGCAAATCTCGTTTTTGGAAAAACCATGGAAAATTAGTCCATGAGCGAAATTTATCCCCTAAAATCATCCATGTCGAAAAGAATGTTGTTCATGGGATGTATGATAGAGTGGACTTGGCCATGTTTCTTTGTAGTTTTATTTCTCTTAATGGACCATTTTCCCTATTATAGGAGCCCTGATTTGACCTTAATAAAATCATCTTAGGACAGGTTTTCCTCCGTGGTTTTTCCAAGGGTAGTTTATCCAAAAATATTGGTGTCAGTGTGTGATATTTTTTGTTTCCTTATTCATGCTTTTGTTGCATGTTTAGTTGATTAATCAACTATTCTTTTAGTAGATAAAGTGGTTTTATTTTGAGCTTCTTATCGAGTGTTGAGTTGAAGTGGTAAAATCAACAGGAAAACCATCTAAAAATTGCATCATGCAAAAGCCTCAAAATCTATCCTCTAAAGATGAGATTAATTTTACCATTGGACTCTAGTAGGTTCCTAACAAATTATATCCAAAATTTGATGTCAAAGATATTCTCCATGGATATATTATAAGAGTTGAATGAAATATGTAATATAATTTAAACATTATTATATGCTAAAAAAAGATTTGTTTCATACATCTAAGTTGCTAGCTAATATATTGGCTAGGATGGCTAGTTCCATTATGCTTCAGGAAACCGAAATACATGCAATTAGTTATGAATTGTTTGTCTACTCTTCATTTAACTGTTGTGTGATCCAATGTGATTTTCCCTCATAGACTCAATAGATGTAATTTCAAAATTGTGATCATTGTTTTTATTAAAAAAAAATGTGAATTTTCATTCTTAATTAATCATTTCAAGTTTTCAATTACTATTGTACTATTAATTATATTACTATATTTATGGAAGAAATTGTTATTTGTATCAATCACAAATTTTATTGCACATTAATTATGAATAATTTTTAAAATGTTAATGATTCTAGATGGTGTTGCTTGATTTTATTATTGGTATGTATTTATCATCTCTAGTAACACTTTACTTTAATTACATATTCACTAAGTATAGCTTCTTTTATTCATAGGAAAGGGGTTATTATTTGAAGTCCAAGGATTTATACAAAACAAAAACAGACTACAAAGAACCCTATTTTTCACATGACTATTAGCATTATTACACATGGATGTTTAGTCCTAACGTTATCAATGTTGCACAAGAGCATTTTGACATTGCCTTGTGATTTTCAAATTTAGGCTACATGAAAGTACATACTTTATACCATTCACAAATGTATGCATATATGGGGGGAGTACTACATATTTAAAAGAAATGTTTGGATGATATATTGATATAATATGGAGATATGTATTAAAAATAAAACAAATTGTTTATAGATGCAGGTCAATACCATTCAAAAGACAATAGTGACAACGATTGCTTCAAATTTCTATCAAGTTGGACATTTGATGATTCATATGAACGAGGCAAAATTATAAAAACATTTTTTTTTTCTTCTTAATCATATGGGGGCTCATCCAAAGATGAAGCGATGGTTGAAAATATTCAAAACCATTATCCCTGATGATGCGTAATAATTGTAATTTAATTGTTAGTTTAATAATTATTTCTATTATTGAATAATATATCTAGTATTTAAATATTTTTGATATAAGAATGATGATGATAATTGTATTTGTTTTAGAAATTGGTTATTGACAAAAAATATCAATGGTATGTAAATGATGATGTTGTTTTCGGAAACTTATATGTCATAGTTGTACTAAATTTACTTAATAATTATGCAATGTACAAATAACAATATTCATCATTGTGTTTAATTTATTTTCTTGCCAAAACAAGATATTTATTACATAAACCATTATTATATTTGATATGAATACTCTTATTACATGCAATTCATAAAAGATCATTACAAAAGAATTCATTGCCAAGAAATTGAGACATCCATACAAGTACAAAGATTTATTTTATATGCCCAAGGGTTAGAGAATCATTTGAATAGTTCTTTAGTATTTTTGAGGTTGGTCTATGAACATCTATGAAACATAAAAATGTGAATGCACTTTTGTCATTTTTATTTAAAAGAATATGATTGAAAAGGAATAAATTTAAAGTTTTTCTAACATAAGATTATTGTGATACAATACCTAGAAAAGGTTATGTTGGTATTGGGAATCCACATGTATATCTTAAACCTTTAAATAAAGTTTGGGAAATCTCTAAAGGTGCTTATGATGATAGAAACACAATGATTGTAGATGAATAAAAAAAAACATATTTTTAATTATGAAAATAACCCTGTAAGTACAAAAGGTTATGAATGTGATAATTTGAATGATGCATACTTATCAGATCAATTATAACCATGATTTTTACACCTAAATGATTTTAGTGATGTGATATCTATTGTAAAAAACTTGAAAATATGTTAAATAATGTATTAATAGTTTTTACTATCATTTTTAAGATAGTGTTTTATATGTTTAATAACATGTTGAGGCCTAAATAATCCCCCAATTCCATTGTCTTGGGGCCTGTTTTCCCTCAACCGAGTTTTGAGGAAACCTTGGTCAGGTTTGGACCACTTTCTGGGACTTCGATAGGCTGGTCGAAGATGGAGCGCCCAGGTAGAGATGAGATCGTGGATCTCACTTATTTTTCGGGCTATGTGGACCCGGCAAGGGGTTCTTTAGGGTTTTTGTAATTGGTTAAGGGATGTCGGCCCATGGGTTCACCCATGATTAGGACTTTTTGTAAGGGATTGTAAAAGTATAAATAAGAAATAATGTATATGAGAAGTAGAAGCTCTTAGTAGTGGAAAGTGGATAATTGAAAGTAGTTTTGGGTTGCTTTGTGCAACATAACGTTTATGTAAGGATCTGTGCACGATAGAAGAGTTGGCTCTGTTCCTTGACCTAATTTTAGGAAGGAGGATCTGGTGCTCAGTGTGCAAATCTCATGTCCTATGCGAAGCTTGGCTTTGTGGCTTAGTGCATAGGAGCAGATGAATGTAAGAGATTGAATAAAAATAAAGAAGAAGAAGAAGTTGGTGGGCATAGCCCCACACTGGGGTGAACCACATATATCTTGTGTCTTTGGCTTGCTTTGTGTTGTGTTGTTTATGTTTATTCTTAGTGCTTTATTGTTAAGAACCAAACAACAATATAGCATAGAAAAACCTCAGGAAAAGTACTCAACGCCTTGAAAAAGAGATAATTTCAGATAATAAGCCTCTTCGAGGGGACAACCTCCTTTTACCCCACTTAAATGTTCAAGTCCAAGATGATTCAAAATGAAAATGTC
>ML794336.1:31744-47724 GCA_009831015.1 Picea engelmannii | reverse complement strand
AATATGGACAATTGAAGATGGAAAAGATACACACTAGCCAGAATCCTGCAGACATGTTAACAAAGGGAGTAACCAGGGAGAAACTGAGTTCTTGCTCAGTTTCAATTGGTCTTCAAGATTGAAGATGAAGATGAGAAATTTGCTAGGTCCAAGAAGGTTCAGAGTCCAGCGTATACAATAGTGGTGGAGTTGTTGAGATCAGTCTCCAAGTGGGAGATTGTTGGTTGTGGAGCCTAATTATCTTCCTGATTCAGAGGTATTTGCTTTCAGCCGTGTTTATACCCCATGAAGTATTTACACCCCAGAAGTATGTACACTCTTCCACGTGGGGGAGTGTAGAGGGGGGTTACCCCCTCTGCGGGGTCTGGGGGGTCCATCTCCCCGGCTGGGGGGTCTGGGGGAAAGCAGGCCCCCAGCGAGGGTTCGGGGGCAGCGTCCCCCGATGGGGGTTCAGGGGTGAAGCCCCCGAAGCAAAAATTGCCTTATAAAAGTATATTGTAATTTCATTGTAAATCTGGACCGTTCATTATAAGGTCGCAGATCTAACGGCAGAGATTATGTTAGGGTTTTTTTCCCTAGAAGGCAACCCTCTTTTATGAGGGAAATGTATTGCGGCTATGTAGAGGGTGAATATTGTATTCTGAGAGAGGAGACTGTGAGAGAAAGAAGAGGAAGTTACAGTGGGTTTTGCTGTAGGTTGTATCCCTTCATTTGCTGGATAATAATAAAGGAAGGACCTGGCAATTTCTCTGGTGGACGTAGCCCACACTGGGTGAACCATGTAAATCTGTGTCTCTCTTGTATTGTGTGTCTTCTGTGTTTTTGTTTCTGCATTTGTTTTATTTTATTGCTCCGCGGTCCTGTATTTCTAACACAACTCAGCGCCCTTGAACTTCTCGATGTACAAGTAGATGATAAAATTTCATAGTTAGCCCGAGCGTGCTATTTTGCCGAAGCCAGATGTCAAGTCGAGCCTTCACCACTTGTATCCCAGTTTGTGGACAAATGTATCATGTACACTAAATCCATGCGAGGACAAGCACCTGGCACTTCTTGAAGATAGAGTAGGTGAAATGGAGTGATTTCGCTCCCCCCAGATGTCAAGCTGAGCCTTCACCGCTTGTATCCCATTTTATGGACAAATGTATCATATGCATGGAATCTAAGCAAAAACAAGCACCTGGCACTTTTAAAAAAAAAATGGATTTGAACAGATGGAGTGATTTCGCTCTTCTGAACCGAGAGGCAAATTTTGTATAAATAGATCACAAAAGGAAGAGATAAGGGTTGGACTTTTTGGTATCAATTGTAATAGAGTTTCTTGCATGAAGGAAGTTAATACAAGCAAATTTGAAGATTCCTGATCCTGTCACGACTGTGTTACAAGTTTGTTTCGTTGTGTTAATTGTTTCTTTTCATTTTTCTCTACATAATTGATGTGTATCACTATAATTTAGTACGACCACTACTATAGTGAAGGGATTTCATCATTCTGTAATTGCCTCTTGTCTTTCCTCTGCACAAACTATCAGCGGGTGTAAGACCAATTTGCAATTTATAGAATTTTATGTCTATTACACTTTGTCAATTATTTTTATGTCAATTTATTCTTCTGTGTTTACTTAATTTTTCTACTAACAGGGACTTTACGTTATTCACAGCTAAATGTTTTTCTCTCATTCTACATCTTTTACTAAAAATAATATAGTTACGGGAAAGGGCCTTTAGTTTGTACTCTTATTTTATTTTTTATGCGAAAATTTATCTTATGTTGACCGAATTGAAACAGCGTTGAAATCTCTTGTTAAACCATTTCCATGTTAATATTGTTCCTCAATGACTGTACCTACAACAACTCAACCTAATATTCAACCCGGATTATCTAACCAAATACATATCGCTTTAAATCTTTTTGATACAATCCTTAAAACTGAAAACACTCGGGAAGAATTGGAACATTCATGGGCAGCTATTGAACAAGATATTATTACATAGGAACAGTTGGAAGCTAGGCAGCGAGAACGTAGAAATCCCCATTAGCTTCTTGTACCGAAGGTTAGTGTAATCCTTTATCAACCTTTATTATACTTTCAGATGCCTTGACACTGTACTTTTAAGCCTTAAGTACAGACTCAGGAACAACATCTTTCTGGCGCCGTTGCCGGGGAGCGAAGTTACGAAATCTTTTCCCTGGGAAAACGATAAATTATTTCGTTGATAGTGTTACTCTTTGATAGTGAACATAGAGTACACACAGTTTTAAGGCTTTTTAATCTTTCACTTGGTGACTCCACTGAAACACAAACTGGCGTCTGGCAGAAAGCATACCAGACAGAACCCGGATGGCAAGCTGATTACACCTGTTAATAATCCTGAAAAGATATTAAGAGCGAGAGGCTCGTTTGAGACCATTGCTTCAGTTAATAAACTCAAAAATCCACTTTTAAAGACTAAATCTGCTTCGGAACCTCCTACTTCCGGTAGCCTTCTGTCTGATACCAAAGATCCAGAAGCAAACTACTCAGAATTTAGGAGTGATCCACATCAGACTTTCCAATCTATAAACAAGGGTAAGGGTCCTTTAGAAAGATCATTGTCATTTAACACATCAGCCTTTCTTCGTCAGAACTTCCCCATTTCACCTGATTCAAAAGCGTGTGTTACACCCTCATTTCCCACTCCTAAGTCGATGGAAGGCGTCAGAGGAGGAGGTGGAGGAAAACCTAATGTCCCCCCTCCCGAAGTATTTTCAAAAGTAGCAGTAAGATACGCTCCCCTAGTTTTACCCATTCCCCTCCATGATTTACCTGATAACTACATCAAAAATCTTCCTAAGTTCACTAGGGAAGGAGATCTAACCACAGTCGAGCATATAAATTTATTTGACCAATTCGCAGACATCTGTGGTATTGAGCACGAGGATGTCTATTCGAGACTACTTGTCCAGACCTTTGAAGGACAGGTCCAAACTTGGTTTCAGAGTCTTCCTGCAGCTTCTATTCGGACATATGACGCCATGGAAGATGCTTTCCTCAGACAATGGGGAGAGAAAAAGGATCACTTATATTACCTTACCGAGTTTGGGTCCCTAAAGAAAAAGAACTCAAAGACCATTATGGAATTTATTCTGAGATTTAACAAACTTTACAATAAAATTCCAGTCGTTGTTAAACCTTCCGAACCCTCAGCTAAAGTAACCTTTGCGGGAGCTTTTGAACCTGATTTCGCATTGCTTTTGCGAGAAAGAAGAGGAGCCACATTGAATAGAATGCAAGACGATGCTATCGAAATAGAATCTAATATGATGGCTTCGGGTAAGTTAAAGGCTAAAGTAGAAACTGGCAACCGTGATAATAGACGCTATAGGGAACCAGCGGGTCCTTCCGGGTCAAATAGATACACTGACGACAGAGTGTATGATATGGCCCAAATAATTAAAGATCTGTCTAAAAAAATCTCTAGGATGGAATTGGATCAGGATAAAGCTGATTCTTCTAACAAAAGGGACTTCAGGAGAAACCCAAATCCCCAAAATCAACAGAGGCAAATAAAGAATGAAGATCAAAAAATACAAGCTCCACTAAAAAACGAAAATTTTATAGGAGCGAGTGACCTCCAAGATCTCGGATATTCGGAAGATGAAGTTGCATGTTTCGGCGATGAGTGTTCGCATCCATTTCTGACTAGGGGAGACTATGAGAAATCCTTAAATACTCCTCAACCATCTAATGAAGAAGAAGAAGGTGATCATACTGACCTCTCCATATCTCAACCAAAAACAGAAATGATAGCGGCTGATTTTCAACCCAGATACAATCTGAGATCAAAAAATAAGCCCACCTCAACTGACCAACCTAAGAAAATCCTGCCAAGGGGTTAATCTCACGAACCTCCTTTGGAAGAGACATTGTTACCCAGCAATAAAGTCAAGTTAACAAAGACTCAAGAGTCTGAGGTGAAAAAGGCTGAAACCCAAACAAAGGAAACAGGGCCGATAGATAAAGTTACATCTGCGACTAAAGTCACAAGTGATAAAGCGATCCAGACAAATAAGTCAGAAGAAAAAAGCTCGGAGCTCTTAACCAAAGAAACGGACAAGGCCAATACATCCTACAATTTTGAAAACGAATTAAATAAAATCAAGATACCGATTCCTTTGGTAGAATTAGCAAAAAACCCCACTTATCGGAAGCAAATTGCCAAAGTGATGGGTGTTTATGAGCCAGAAAGTCACTCCGACGTTATCAACCTAGAATATGACAGACCTAACATCACCTTTGGTCCTCATTTTTAGGGATTCAAAGACAACGTCGCTCCTTTCTATATCACCCTGAATATACATGACCAGTTACTGCATAACTGCATGTTAGACTCTGGGGTTTCACATAATGTTATGCCCAAAACTATAATGGAGAGGATGGGGCTCCAGATCACTAGACCCTATGGAGACCTATACTCGTTTGATTAAAGAAAGGTTAAATGTATGGGAATGATAAAAGATCTGGTAGTTACCCTAGCTCAGGTCCCGGTCAAGGGTATCCTGATGGAAGTGGTTATTGCAGATAATCCCCCCAAATATGGTATGTTATTATCCAGATCATGGGGAGCCAAGCTGGGGGGTTCTCCACAATTGGTGATGTCATATGCCACAATCCCAATTTTCGGTGGTCAGTTTACCCGTTTGTATCGAGAAACAATATTAGCATACACTGTCAGTGATCCTCTGAATCCAAATAACTTTCCCATTTATGTTGCAGACCAAGATCTGGGGAATTGCATATTATCATTTGATGATGGTTTAGAGGGGTGTCCAGAAGAACTTGATATGAAGCAGGAAGAGCTTAGCCCCTTGACTGAAGAACTATGTAGAAATGGTATCTGGAAAATGTACTTCGACGGCACTTCATCTTCTGAAGAAGCTGGTGTTGGCATACTTTTGGTAGCACCTGAAGGTAAGTTTACCATTCCCTTCTCTTATCGCTTACAGTGGGACATAGATTACACCAATAATGTATGCGAGTATGAAGCATTAGTCTTAGGTTTAGAGGCTGCAAAGAAGTTAAACATAAAGAACTTGGAGGTTTACGGTGACGCTGAATTGATAGTAAAACAAGTAAACCGACAATACCTAGCCAAACATCCCAGATTGAGAACATACAGAAATTGCGCTTGGGATTTAATGGAGAATTTTTTCTCATCTATAAAATTCCATTTTGTTCCTCACACAGAGAATCTACATGCTGACACATTGGCTAAGGTAGCCTCGACCTTTACCCCTCCCATGAATGTTAAACTAAAATATCATATTGAAATCAGATATAAACCCTCTATACCAGACAATGTCCGACACTGACAGGTCTTTGAAGATGACGAACAAATTCAGAAATTTCTTATAGCAATAGGTGAGTTCTCTGAAACCCATCCAGACCAAGAAAACCAAAATGACCCAAGGTGGGTTATGCAAGAAGATGAAAATCCTGAAACCTTCCGAGAAAAAATAGCGGATCATCGCATGTTGGTCCTTAAAAATAACCAAATCCCGAAAGGCTTAATTCCTTTGGAAAGACTCTTCGATCAGAATGACATACCTGTGAAGTCCACTTTACAGTACCAACTAGAAGAAGTGGAGGATTGCAACATAGGAACTGAAAAAGATTCCAGGGTAGTAAAGATATCTAAGTTCCTTCCTCCTAAGGTAAAAGACCAGTACAGAGACCTACTCAGGCAGTATAAATATGTTTTCGCCTAGTCCTATGATGAGCTTCAAACATATGATACTTCTATAATTGAGCACAAGATACCTTTGAAGCCTGGAGTCAAGCCTTTTAGGCAAAAGCTCAGGCAGTTTAACCCCATTTTGTTACCCGTTATTGAAAAGGAAGTAAAGAAGCTTTTAGACGCGAAAATAATTGTACCTCTAAGGTACTCAGACTGGGTAGCAAATTTGGTCCCCATCAGAAAAAAGAACGGAGAAATCAGACTATGTGTGGATTTCCGGAACTTGAACAGGTCCTCTCTAAAGGATAATTATCCACTTCCTAAAATGGACCACGCCCTAGAAAGGGTAGTTAGAGAAAATCGGATGTCTATGATAGATGGATTTTCTGGATACAACCAAATCGCCATGAACAAGCAAGACAGAGAAAAAATCGCTTTCACAATGCCATGGGGTACATTCATGTATGACAAAATGCCTTTTGGTTTAATGAATGCAAGGGATACCTTCCAGCGCGCCATGGATATCGCTTTCGTTGGAGAAAGACATAAGTTCGTAGTAATCTACCTTGACGATTTGATGGTTTTTTCTAAAACCGATGAAGAACATTTGATCCATTTAAAACAGAATTTTGAAAAATGCCGTAGGTATGGTCTATCTTTGAACCCAAAGAAATCACATTTCGCTATACAGGAAGGTAAGCTTCTGGGGCATATCGTGTTTAAAGATGGGATCAAGATTGATCCTAAGAGGGTTGAAGCGATACAAACTATCAGGATTCCTAGAAATGTTAAAGAAATTCAATCTTTCTTAGGTACAATAAATTTTTTACGAAGGTTTATACCAAATTTCACTGAGATTGTCAAATTGATCACAGGAATGCTAAAGAAAGATATCAGAGTAAATTGGACGACCGAGGCTAAAGCATCGTTCAAATGTATTAAAAAAGTCATTATCAAAGCACCTGTATTAACAAGCCCAGATTACTTGAAAGATTTCCTCATCTTCTCATTCGCTTCTCAACATATTATCGCCATGGTGTTGCTGCAAAAAGATGATGAAGGCTTTGAACGCTCGATCGCATTTTTTAACAAAAGCCTCAGGGACGCCGAACTAAAATATGATATAATAGAAAAACAGGTGCACGCAATGGTGAAAGCGCTAAAAGCATTTAGAACTTACGTTCTACATTCAAGAATTATCGCATACGTACCAACCAGTGCTGTGAAGGATATATTGGTACAGCCTGACAGTGATGGAAAACGAGGGCACTGGCTCACTAAGATACATAAATTTGACCTAGAAATCAAGCCTACTAAATTAATAAAGGGAAAGGGTCTAGCCAAACTCTTGGCTGAGTCGAATCTTAGAGCTCTTGACATCAATTGCCTGCAAGGAGAAGACGACGACACACATTTACAAGAGCCAGATGACCAGACATATCCAAACAAGGTTGAAGAAAAATTCATGTCATCAGGCTGGTATAAGGATATAGTTTTCTATTTGTTAAACCTGAAATGTCCAAATGGACTAACACCAGCCAAATACAGAACTTTAAAACTCCATGCTGTCAAATATTGCATCTCAGAAAATCAACTATATTGGAAGGATCCACTCGGATTTTTACTGGTCTGTTTGGTTGAATCAGAAACTCCACGGGTCATAGAGGAATTACATGAAGGAATCTGTGGAGGACACCATGCATGGAGAGCCACAGCCTACAAGATCTTGAGGGCAGGATACTATTGGCCAAAATTATTTTCGGACGTTAATGCCAAAGTACGTGCCTGTTACTCGTGTCAAATATTTGCGGGTAAACAAAAACTCCTTGACTACCACTCGTTCCAGTCAAAACTGAAGCCCCATTTCAACAATGGGGATTAGACTTCATAGGGGAAATTAATCCCCATTCCAGTGCTCAGCATAAGTGGATCTTAACGGCCACAGATTATTTTACCAAATGGGTGGAAGCAATTCCAACCAAAAGGGAAATAGACTCAGTAGTGATCGACTTCTTGGAAGATAACATCTTATCAAGATTCGGGTGTCCCCGAAAGATTGTTACCGACAACACCCAGGCCTTCAAGTCCATGGCTATGATCGACTTTTGCCAAAAGTACAGTATCGTTCTCGGCCATTCCACTGCTTATTACCCTCAGGGAAATGGGCTAGCCAAATCATATAACAAGAGCCTGGTAAACGTGATAAAAAAGGTACTGAACGAAAACAAGAGGTCCTGGCATGTACATTTGAAGCACGCATTATGGTCAAACCGCATCAGCACTAAAAGATCTATCTGCATTTTGTCGTTTCAGATGGTATATGGAACCGAGGCGGTTCTGCCTATAAACTTAGCATTACCAGTGATGAAATTATGGAAGGATCAAAATGAAGAGCCCAATCATGTGACCAGAAGAATTAACCAACTAATTGAGGTTCAACAACTCAGAGTGAAGGTTGATGAGAAAATACAAAAATACCAGGACGATATGAAAGCATTGTTCGATCTCAAGGCAAAGGACAGAGAGTTCCTCCCAGGTGACTTGGTGTTAAGATGGGATGCGAGAAGGGAAGAAGCTGCGAAACATGGCAAATTTTACCACCTTTGGTATGGACCATTCAGGATCTCGGCTCCAGAAGGAAAGAATTCCTTTCTCCTAGAAAATATTGATGGAGAAGTTCTCAGCGCCCCTGTCAACGGGCGATATCTAAAGCACTATATGATGTAACAATCATCGGATAGAGAAGAAAATAAAATAAAAATAAAAAATTGTATATATATATTTGTAAATAAATAAAGTTTATTATGAGTTTTGTACATAGTTGTATTTTTGTTCAAACATTTATTTTCAATTTTTGGTTTTCGTTCTTAAAGTTTTCAATACATTTAAAATCAAGATTTGTATTCGTTTTTGCAGGATTCCAGCCTCACACGAAACTAGCAGAAGAAATAACGTGCAGATCGATGTAGGAAACAGAACAACATAAAACAGGTGATACATAAGAATATTCATAATCCGCGAAGAAATTCAAAGGACAGAGGTGAGTTTTCTCAATACACGGGTCATGAAAGGTTGTTTTAGCAATCTGAGGTAATATTGTTCAAATTGCAATATTAAAGGTTAGACAATAGGATTATTTTTGTCTTCATGATCTTAAAATTAAATTTGAATGAATATGTTAAAACCCAAAATACAGTCAGTCATGACTTTTGTTCCCAAATGTATTTGAAAACTAGTCCCGAACTATTGTGAACTTTTTTATATTAAGCCATTTAATTGCTGCCTTGTTTTCTGTCTATATCTGGGCCTAACTTTTAGTGAGTCACTATCCCCCCAACCCTTTGGGAAGGGATAAAGTTTCTTTTCATTTCAAACCTCAGGGATTCCGAAGCAAATCTCAATAAAAAAGATGGTCTTCACAACTACTTGATCCTCTGCTAAGCAAAGGAACGTTTATAGCGATCCTAACTTTCCTAGGCTTTTCAATAGGGTTCGAAAAATCAAAGCTTGCTTGAACAGGATGTTCCTTAAAATTTTATTATTCTCCTCTGTCTCCCTAAAACCAAAGGGCTTGTGAGGGTCAAAGGAAGGTTGATACCGAGTAATCAAAATAAGTTAACAGACCTATGATAAAAAATATTACACAAATCTCAGCCCTGAGATGAACTGATTGCTCCCATCTTCATGTTTTAGAAATAAATAAAATACTGAGACAGGTGGTGAAAGGAAATTCAGAAAATGATTTCCCCCACCTAGTCCATTAAGATGATGAAAGGAAATTCAGAAATGATTGCCCTCGTCTTAGCATTTAAACGCATAAATATTTTCCGAAGTGGTGAAAAGAAATTCAGTGAAAAAGGGTCAAACAACTTCACCGGGGTACTAAACAGGATCGCTGGCAGTGAAGCAATGTCTGAGAGATCTGTAAGGCTGTTATACATAAATATCAATTAACTCTGGTAATCAACGCTTTCTGAAAACCTGATCATTTCCCCAAATTCCGATGGGACTTCCCTATTTTAGATTATATAATATCATTCTTTTGATGCAAGCTGAGAATCACAAGACCTTTTGAATATCCTTGGACCGTTACGACTGTCTTGAAGCGCTCCCCAAACTTAGTAGTGAGAAAGGGAAAATTGCGAAGGTGACTTCAGCTGTGTTTGGAAAGAGTATCTGAGTTCGAAAAAGTTTCTGGGTTACCAAGCGAAAGTTTTTTCCCTTTCTATATTTTTCCTCGGATTTTTCTCTTCATTTTAGCCTATGACTCCATTTACCCAATTTTCGCACCTGGTCTACTGTTCTTCCCGCCTCATAGGGAAGCGAGATCCCTAGTTGGAGCCTATGTTGGAGCCGCCCCCTCGCGCAATTTTAAATGTTTGATACTTGAGATCTAAAGTTGTTTTTCATTTCCTTCCGAAATCATAAAACTCTGAAATTTTTGTCGCCTGAATAGCAATGCTTTTTCACTTTAAAAAAAGATCCATTTTTCGCAAGTATGTTCGCTCTATTGTTTTATTTCGGGATATCGCAAGTTGGACACTTTAGTTTTTGAATTCACAAGTCCCGAGTCGTGAAACTGCGAACTCGTTTTTCAATTTTTCACCCAAGGCATTGACTACGGTAGAACCTTTAACCCTTGATTAGACATCATCGGGATTTCGCGCCTCGGCATTCGTCGAACCCAAGTTTTTGTTATTACAGCCCCGATAGCCGAGAACACGATAACTTTTGTGAGAACCTTGGTCGAGAACTAAAGGTAAAAAACTAACCATGGTTAGTTTTGGTTCTCAGCACATCTCCACTCGGCACTTTCTTTCATAAAGTTAAAGTGTCAAAAACCCCGATTCACGAAGTTGCGACATGATTATGGCAAGATTAATTAGTCCCCTAATCTGAGATTTCCTTCTCGTAAGTTAAGCATTAATTATCGCGACTCGGCATATCATTTTTCCAAAAGTCTATCCTCGAATTCTCGAGTCGCGATATGGCGAGTAAACCAATTATATAATTAAAGATGCGCCAAATCACGATTACCATTGATTACGTTAAAATTGGCACTCGCGGTCTCGCGAGTTAAAAAGTCAAAATGTGAAAAGGAAATTCACGATGCAGCGAAAAGCGAGGAAATTATTTAAGTCGTTAAGTTTTGTAATTTTAAATTAAACAAAATATGTCCCGCGCATAAAGGTTGGCACATTTCACGAGGTATTTACTTACTCTCCATAACCCAACTGCCTGTCAAGCCACCGAACATTGATGACATTAATGAATAATTAGGGTAAATCCACGAATAAATAAGATCGGATTTATACAATAAATTTGGTTTTATTTGCGATTTGATAGATTTATTTCAAAGGTACAGGATTTTCAAATATATACGAGAGTTTCGTGTTATTTTTAACATTTCTCTTAAGTGCATAGAGCTCACTTTTCTCCGAAGGAACTCATTTCTGCATGTATACACGGGTCTATTGCAGAAGAGAGAAAAAGAAAGCTTCAGCCATGGCGCCAAGGAGAGCAACGAAAGCTAATGTCGAGGTAGCAGCGTAGGTTCCAGACAACGTCTCAGACACTTCACCTCGGACGGGTGGCTCAGTACCCACCTGGTCGTTTATTTCAGACGTTCTGCAATCCGAGCTGGTAAACTATTCAGACTCTGATGACGATAACAATGATATTGTGAAGGACGACCTGAACACTAAGTTCAAGACAATTGTTCAGTCGAGAATGCACCTGGTTGAAACCAGACCTCGGTTGCTCCCATACTACGACATGATCCGATGGGCATTGGATCACATCGACCTGCCTCCAGAACTATCGTAAATGACCGACAGGCCATGGTCAGAACTTTTAGGCCTGAGCATATCCAATCTATGCATAAGCTCCCAACAACTTCTGAATACACATATGGCAAAGAATTCCTGGTGGACTTCAAAAAGAAGGAGTGCGAAGAATATGACAAAACCATGCCAAGCTTGATAAAAGATTGGGTTTCGCGTTCTGCGACATTCAGAGCGAATGACAAGGGCGTGTATTTAATTTCTTCGCTGGAGCCACACTATATGTATGTGGCGATGATGACTTGTCATCTTTTCAGATGGGAGGATACCGCGCATTTTTACATCCAGTGGGTACCTCTCATCTTTCAGGTAGCAGAAGGTTCCTCATTCAATTGGGCGAAAATTCTCTCCAATAGTTTGTTCAACAGGATCACAGAGTACCGGGAGAAAAAGGCAGCCGGGAAACCATCTGGATTCTTCATGTCCACGTATATCATGGACGCGATATGCTCCATGACGCCTTTTCCTTTTATGAATTGGGCTTGGAGTCCAACCCAAGAGAAAACTCTTCATGAGTACCACGACAAGCTGTGGGAAAATAACGCAAATAAGTTTGTTTATGAGATTTTCAACTGGGTGATGGTGCCCCTGCACATCGCCCTTTTTGGTCTTTCGCCACCCCGCATCTCATATAGCATTGCTGTGAATCTGAGCCATATCGCAGACTGGTACGTAGAAGAAGAATTCTCCTATTTGAGAGTATTCGGAGCGGCTGTTCCTCCTCTGGATCTACCACTGTTCATCCCCGACAAGCTAGCTTGTCGCGAGATTGCTCGACAAATGGTAATTGGCGGAGTGAGCAAAGAGCTCAAAGCGTCATCAAAAAAGGTATGGCCATTTTTTCCTGTTTGGCTAAATTCCTATTCCTTATTAGATTTCAGACATGCTAAGGCTGAGGCTGTGGCCTTAGAAGACTTGAGCCTAGTCTCTATTGAGTACAAAAAGCATGATCCGCAGAGAATTGTAAGCACCCATTTGGGAAATTGTGGATTAAAGAGGTTCGAACACGAGTGTTCGCCCTCGGATGATGTTTTCCGAGGGGCGAGGTCCTATTCGGAAGTGCAATTTCGAATCAGATCTCTGGCACCCGAAGACAAGGCTTCTGTTTTAAAATTTCAGGAGCATAGGAAAAGTTGCCTCCCCGTTGTGCTGGGAGGTTTGGGACTTCCCAAGGATAAAGAAAAGGAGGCCGAAAGTTCTGAGGGGAAAACTTCTAATCCCAAAAAGCATCAGGAAGGGGAGCAGGAGAAGAGTCCTGAGCAGGATAAGAGTCTCGAGCAGGAGAAGAGTCCCGAGCAGGGGAAGAGTCTCGAATAGGAGAAGAGTCCCGAGCAGGAGAAGAATCCCGAGACAGAAGAAGGGACTACTGACCCACCTAAGGAACATAGTCCAGAGATGGAAGTGAAAAACACAGACCCGCCTAAAACTCAGAATCCAGAGACAGGGACAGAGACGAAGACCTCCGATACTCCGAAGGAGCAGGATTCACTCGTCACACCAGGGAAGGCGGTGAAGAATATTGGGAAACCCATCACCTCTGTCACACCCTTGCAGTCGACACAGGGAAACGTTAGCGAGGGATGGATTTTTGGTGAAGAACTAAGACCTATAAGGACAAAGGAAATCCCTCCTAATGAATTATTTTTTGACAAAAAGGGAAAAGTTGTAGTAAAGTGAGAATTTTATCAAGAGCGAGAATCAACTATCAAAAAGTTCAAAGTGATGACCGATGGGATGAATAAAAGTAAAGATGAATTTTCCACGGAAATTGTAGGAACGCTAAAAGCGTATGCGACGGCAAACCAATTCTCGGTCGAAATGTTAAAGAAGCAGCTCAAAGCAAAAAATTGTCTGATCAAGACTCTTGAAGCCAGAGTGGCTTCGACGGAAGAGAGTGCTAAGAGTCAAGCGAGTGGAGAAATAGAGCTGGCCCGATTGGCCGATAAGCAAGAAATCGAAGTCCTCAAAACCAAGCTGGAACAAGCAAATTCAGTAATCCGAGATGGTCGGGTGTAGGCTGGTCAGAAGAGGGATGCGATCACACAGTTGTAGGCTCAGTTGGAGGTCGCAGAAAGCAAGGCGATTGACATCGAGGTTGTTAAATCCCATGCAATCGATATTCGAAGCAAGATCTCCTCCGCTCAACAAAGTCTGCTAAACAAAGTAGGAGAGATTCGAGAGGAATGTTTGTTAATACATCGGATCTCTGAGAATCCGATTGACAAAGAAAGAAACACAGAGGCTGCTCGGGTCGCTTTTCAAGACGCAGTGATAGTGACTAACAACAGGTTTTCAGGGCCTCCCGGGCTCACCATTGTCGAACAAACTAGGGGTAATATCTTGTTAAAGAACTGGGAACATGATATTACTTTAAGCAAGAAGCAGGCTCAAAAAGTGATAAATTCATTAGAAGCCGCCTGTAATGACATAAATGGTGAGCTGTTAGGAATAGAGATTGGACATGACACAGAGGCGCTGAGGCAAATGAATATAGATCGGATTTATCTCAACATAAAGGAGAACAATGAAAGAAATCTGGCTGAAATCTCTAAGATGAACAGGGCAGACCCGACTCATATCTACAAACATTTGATTCAACCTAGTGCACAACTCGATGCCCTTGAACTTGTCGATGTACAAGTAGATGATAAACTTCCACAGTTAGCCCGAGAGTGCTATTTTTCCAAAGCCAGATGTCAAGCCGAGCCTTCACCGCTTGTATCCCAGTTTGTGGACAAATGTATCATGTACACTGAATCCATGCGAGGACAAGCACCTGACACTTATTGAAGATAGAGTAGGTGAAATGGAGTGATTTCTCTCCCCCCAGATGTCAAGCCGAGACTTCACCACTTGTATCCCATTTTATGGACAAATGTATCATATGCATGGAATCTAAGCAAAAACAAGCACCTGGCACTTTTTAAAAAAAATGGATTCGAACAGATGGAGTGATTTCGCTCTTCTGAACCGAGAGGCAAATTTTGTATAAATAGATCACAAAAAGAAGAGATAAGGGCTGGACTTTTTGGTATCAATTGTAATAGAGTTTTTTGCATGAAGGAAGTTAATACAAGCAAATTTGAAGATTCCCGATCCTGTCACGACTGTGTTACAAGTTTGTTTCATTGTGTTAATTGTTTCTTTTCATTTTGCTCTACATAATTGATGTGTATCACTATAATTTAGTACGACCACTACTATAGTGAAGGGATTTCATCATTCTGTAATTGCTTCTTGTCTTTCCTCTGCACCAACTATCAGCAGGTGTAAGACCAATTTGCAATTTATAGAATTTTATGTCTATTACACTTTGTCAATTATTTTTATGTCAATTTCTTCTTCTGTGTTTACTTAATTTTTCTACTAACAGGGACTTTACGTTATTCACAGCTAAATGTTTTTCTCTCATTCTACATATTTTACTAAAAATAATACAGTTACGGGAAAGGGCCTTTAGTTTGTACTCTTATTTTATTTTTTATGCGAAAATTTCTCTTATGTTGACTGAATTGAAACATCGTTGAAATCTCTTGTTAAACCATTTCCATGTTAATATTGTTCCTCAATGACTATACCTACAGCAACTCAACCTAATATTCAACCCGGATTATCTAACCAAATACATATCCCTTTAAATCTTTTTGATACAATCCTTAAAACTGCAAACACTCGGGAAGAATTGGAACATTCATGGGCAGCTATTGAACAAGATATTATTACACAGGAACAGTTGGAAGCTAGGCAGCGAGAACGTAGAAATCCCCATTAGCTTCTTGTACCGAAGGTTAGTGTAATCCTTTATCAACCTTTATTATACTTTTGGATGCCTTGACACTGTACTTTTAAGCCTTAAGTACAGACTCAGGAACAACATCTACCTTCATATATTCTTTTTCATTATTTAGTCTTTTGATCTCTTCTTCCTTTTCTTCTAATTGAGTCTTATTTCTCTCTTCTTTTTCCTTGAGCATTCCCTTTAACTTCAAGATGTGCCTTTGACTTCTCCTAAGAAACTTCTTAGTGTTGTCCGAAAGATAGTTATAGTGTGTATAAAAATGATCACTTCTATATCTATATAAACCCTCTTCAACTTCTTTTTGAAGTTATAATAGATCTTCTTCTATTCTTTCCATGGGATAATTCCCATCAAACTTTACACAAATTGTTTCTAGATCATCTTCTTCACTTGAGAAAAATTCAACATCATCACATTTTGAATCATTGCAATAAAGAGTCTTTGGAGATTATATATCTTCATTTGAAATACTTTTGAGATCTTCCTTTGTGCTATCTTCACTTGAAATGTTTTCAAGATCACATTTAGAAATAATACAATCAAGGGTTTTTGGAGATTCTTTACCTTTGATAATCTTGATGGAGTGGTCTTCAATATCTTCCTTCTCCTTCTTGCTTTGA
>ML794336.1:14184-28907 GCA_009831015.1 Picea engelmannii | reverse complement strand
CACACACACACACACACAGAGATGAGGCTAGAGAACCTGCATGGTTATTGGGATGGTGAGACGAGATGCAAAAATGTCAGTGCGCCTATCCTTGTAAAATGTAATCACACTCAAATTATTAATAAAATCACATCGTTGCACGTAGACCAATCAGACTAAAAGAGAGAAACTCCACCGAAAAGGGAAAAGGGGGACTAAAATTTTATGAAGAGGGGCTAAGCCGAGGAAGCTTAAGTCCAAGGGAATATTTTATTGATATTTATGAAAAGTATAATTTATGGATATTTATTTATCCTAAGTTCCCAAGGGATGGGAATGAGTCATTGAGTGGATAAAGTTAATTCTAAAAGTGACAAGTGTTTAGTTATGACCATGCAAATATATTGTTGAGACTTAGTGTATTTTGGGGGGAATTCACTCATTTTCTTCATGATATAGAATATTTGAACTTTGAACTGTCGTTACCTTACCTATAGAGAAAATCTTGGAAGGGGTTTTCATCTAATAACTAGATGTTTTGTTGTCGAAGAGGTGGGTTTTCAGGCCTGTGAGAATTCTCTTCAGGTGAGATATTTGTTGTCAAAGAGAAGGGTTGTTAGGCTTGTGAGAATTCTCTCCAAATGAGAAACTTGTTGTCGAAGAGGTGGTTTTTCAAGTTCGTGATAATTCTCTCTAGGTAAGAGATTTGTTGGGAATTGCTCCCTAGTGCGTTGGGTAGTAGTTATAGGTCTCTGATACTTCCTATCCATTCAGTTGTTGAAGTCTTGGAAAGGAAGTGGGTCAGTCGAGGGACTGTTGAGAAGATAATGGGCACACTTCCTGAGGTGGGACAAGCATGTGGGGAATGAGAGACTATAGGCTAGCTGCAGTAGTTGGAACCTTGGACTGAGAAATTCTATTTATTATCATACCTTATCGTGGCATTAGGAATCCTTTTTCCCTCATGGAGTTTAAGCCCCATCTTGGGGGTGACCTATTGCTGAAATTTTATGAGCAACAAAGTCTATGGCTAGGATGAATGTCTGAGCTCTGTGCACAGTTGGTGACTTTTATAAAATATAAGTGTCATTTATGAGCTTGTCTAATTTACTGTGTAATTAATTAATAGTGGTCATGAGTTTCCGAAGCGAGGTTAGAATCGTTGGGTGCGCAGGGAAATAATATGTGTGTGTAAGAGGCTAGATTCATTGTTCACGTAAGGAAGTAGATATGCGCACACAAGGAGAAATGAACCTGTATGCAGCACCAGAATGGTTTCACGTGCAGTAGTAATCATGTGTTCAGAGTGGTTACACACGCAGTGATGCTTGTGTGCTCAGAATGATTTTACGCAGAGTTGTATTTTATGTTAATTTTCGTTGTTTAACTAGTGCCAGAAGAGGAAAAATTGTGTGGTGTGATATAGCTTGTGATTGTGCACATTACCATGAGTTTATTGCACATATTTTCAATTTTGAATATATTGAGAAATGATATAGTGTATAATTTGTGCACTAGATGTTTTGGAGTGGCATTACTCAACAATAAGTTGGGTATGTTACAGAGTGGTATCAGAGCATGTTGTAAGTGATAGTAACGGGGAACGTTACAAGGTTGTAATGAGGCTTAGTTGGGAGGTTGGGTACGTTACAATGTGGTATCAGAGTGGTTACAACGCACAAATAGAATGGTTGCACATGCAATAGTAATCATGTGTTCAGAGTGGTTACATGCGCAGTGGTTCTTGTGTGCTCAGAATGATTCTACAGGTAGTTCTATTTTGTGTTAATTTCATTGTTTAACTAGTGCCAGAAGAGGAAAAATTGTGTAGTGTGATCTAGCTTGTGATCATGCACCTTACCATGAGTTTCCTACACATATTTTCAAGTCTGACTATTTTGAGAAATGATATAGTGTAGAATCTACGCACTAGATTTTTTGGAGTGGCATTACTCAACAGTAAGTTGGGTATGTTATAGAGTGGTGTTAGAGAATGTTGTAAGTGATAGTAATGGGGAACATTACAATGTTGTAACGAGGATTAGATGGGAGGTTGGGTACGTTACAAGGTGGTATCAGAGCTTCAGTTTCAACACTGAGCCTGCATGGGCTGAGTTTCTACTTAAGGAAAACTTTGGACTAGTAAGTGGTTGAATTTGGAATTATAGTGTGGCCATGGTGCGCATAAAAATAAGAATGTGAAAGTTTCTACACTAAATTTTAACAACGCGAGGGTGTGGCACTAGAAATGTGTAGAAAATAATGATGCGCGAATGTGTGCACTAAAACTTGGGGCTACGCGAAGAAAAACTTGTGTTGCATGTGTAATATTGATACGCAATGTATATGTAGAATATTGACATTGTGCATCGGTACGTGTTAAATACCAGTGTGTGTGCAGGTTTCAGAAAGAAGAAAGAAAGAGTAAAATGGTATTTGGGTGAATTCCAAATGACCATAATCTACTGCGGAAGACTAATAATTGCATAAGGGAGCAGTCAATGGGAAATTTTTGGGACAAAGGAGTTCAATTATTCACCTAGAAATTTTGAATTGTGACGTTAAAATCATCCAAGAAATTAGAAGAAAGGATTATGACAAAATTGTGCATAATTTTCATGAAGTTGTCGCATGAATTCGTCTAACAAACCTTATTGCCTGCACATTTTGTATAATTAACAGTGATTATATCAGGGCATAATCAATGCAGAGAGTCAAAAGTATGGAAGATGTGTAGAGAAATTACATCCATGATGATGAATTCAGGGTTTTGTATATCAGTATGAGTATTGATAGTAAAAAATCCAATGAGCATAGAGAAGTCAAGGAGGAGCACATAAACTTGGTAGAAACCATAAAGGGACTACAAAAAGATGTCCAAAGCTATAAAGTTGATAATGAGAGGCTTATGAAATCCTAGGAGCAATAAGATGGCTTCAATATCAAGTTGATGCAAAGCTTGGATAGAATATAAAAGAAAATGAATAAGGAGATAGAGTCAAGCAAGTCAAGGAGTCACAGATCTCATGGTAAAAGAAGAGAAACATGAAGTGTTGATAGGAATCATCACCACTCACCAAAGAATTCATTTAGGAAATCCCGCAGTAGCTCTAGTACATCTCCTATCAGAAATCATAAGAGAAGAATTGGGGTGGACGAGCTAAGGGGAGAAATGAATAATATCAAGCCTCCTACCCTTGATGGTGAGCACAAGATTGATGAATATGTGGATACCTAGCTGCTGGGCATGATGAAGTACTTCTAGCTACATAATTACCCTATGCAGGAAAAAGGGAGAATTTTCATCTATCAACTAAAGGGAGAAACATCAATGTGGTGGGATCAATTCGTGCAAGTGCAACACATTTATGAGAAGAAGGTTACTTGGAGGGAGTTTAAAATGTATTTTCAAAATAAATACTTAACCAATGATACTATGACAATAAAATGGTGTTATTTGAACTCAAGCTTGGGAGCATGATAATAGATGAGTATGAGAGAATATTTTTAGAGCTACTAAAATATGTTACATTCATCAAGGTTGTGTAAGTTAAAATTCATAGGTACCTGAGTGGGATGCCATCATTTATCGGTGACAAGATATAATATGATGACCCCAAGACATTGGAGGAAACCATCAGGAGAGATAAATTTCTTTATGATCAACAAAGGGGAAGACCGACTTTCCAAAAGGCATGGGAAGACAAGAAGAAAAGAAAGATGGAATGGAGGAAGAAGAGGAATAAGCCACCATTTTTCAGAAATAATTCTCAAGGATATCCAACTCCTAAGGAGCCCAGAATGACTGAAACAATGGGGAAAAGACCAAGACAACCACCTACTCAATGTTGGGGTTGTGGGGAATACCACATGTATAGATATTTCTTTCACAGAGGTGAAAAAGTGAGGATTGTTCACAATGTACAACAAGTTGTGATAGTTGAAGACATGGGAAAAAATGTACCAAGGATCTACACAACCTTGTATAACAAGCAAGATGAGTTTCATTCGCATATGATTGAAGTGGAAGGTGAGATTAATGACCAACCCATTTCTATTTTAATTGATTCAGGAGATATTCATAGTTATTTAGATCCTAAGATGGTGGAAAGATTCCAACTACCAAGAAGCAATCTTGGAAAACCTTGGTTGGTGAAGTTAGCTACAGGGGAAAAAAGGAAAATTTATGAGATGGTTAAGGCATGTCCAATGGATATGAATGGGTTGAGAAAAAAAAATTATTTGAATATCATACCTTTGGGATCTTATGATTGCCACATTGGTGTGGATTGGTTGGACCAACATCATGTTGTTCTAGACTATTACAATAAGGAATTTACTTGCTTGGATGAGGAAGGAAACTTAAAATCATTTCAAGGCATTCCAAGAGTTGTAACTATCAGATAAGTTCCAGCCTTGCAATTGAAGAAAATCTACAGGAAAGGATGTCAAGTATTTGCAACGCACATGGAGGAGGCACCTGAGGATAAAGTGTCAAATGTTGAATACTACGTAGTACTAAAATAATTTGAAGATGTCTATAAAGAGATATCAGGGTTTCCACTAAAAAGAGATATTGATTTCTCTATAAATCTGATGTCTAGAGTAGCCCTCGTATCCAAGACTCCTTATAGGATGAGAACACTAGATCTGAAGGAATTGCAAATGGATCTTGAAGAGATTCTGAAGAAGGGTTATATATGCCCAAGTGTGTCACCTTGGGGTGCCCCAATATTGTTTGTGAAGAAGAAGGATGGTACATTTAGGATTTGTATTGACTTCAGGTAGTTGAACAAATTAACAGTAAAGAAGAAATACCCTTTGACAAGGATAGATGACCTCTTTGACCAACTGAGGGGTGCACAAATATTTTCAAAGATTAATCTCAAATATGGATATCACCAAGTGATAATTAAAGAAGAAGACAGTAGAAATATTTCCTTCAAAATGAGGTATGGACATTATGAGTTCACGATAGTGTCATTTGGGTTGTCAAATGCACCGACTGTCTTCATTTGTTTAATGAATGAAATTTTCATAAATTAATTAGATAAGTTTTTCATTTTATGTTTGGATGACATAATTGTTTACTCAAAGTCAGAAGAAGAGAATGAGAAACACTTGAGGATGGTGTTGGAAGTATTGAGATACCATCATTTATATGCAAAATTGAGCAAGTGCTCATTCTACCAAAGGAAGATTCATTACTTGGTTCATATCATTTCAGAGGAAGGGATAGCTATCGACCCAGAGAAGATAAAATCCATTGAAGGATGGAAAACACCAAGGGATGTTGTGGAGGTGAGATATTTCATGGGACTTGCAGGGTACTACATAAGGTTTATTGAAGGCTTCTCAAATATTGCACATTCAATCACATCCTTGCAAAAGAAAGGTGTGAGATTTGAGTGGACTTTTGTTTATTAAAGGAGTTTCCAACATTTGAAGAGTTTGTTGACAAGTGCACCAATACTAAGGATTGTTGATCCAGATGAACATTCCATTGTATGTACGGATGCTTGCAAGGAAGGGATTGGGGGATTTCTTAGTCAAAATGGGCATGTGATATGTTACGAATCAAGAAATTTAAAATAGCATGAAAGGAACTATGATACTCATGATTCGGAATTGGCATCCATAGTGCATGCCTTGAATATTTGGAGGCACTATCTCATGGGAAAAATATTTGAGCTGAGAACAAACCATAGTGGTCTGAAATATTTGTTTGGACAGTCAAGTTTAAATTCCAGACAAAGAAGATGGTTGGAATTCCTTAATGAGTATGACTTTGATATGAAGAATATAAAGGAAAAGAGAATAAGGTGGTTGATGCAATCAACATGAGGGTGCATGATATGCATGTTACAACCATTATCATGTACAAGTCAGATTTGAGTGACAAAATTTTAGAGGTTTCCAAATCAGATCAACACTATGAGGACATAAAGGAAGATTTACAACAAGATAAATTGCAATAGAAATTGGAAGGTTATGAGATAAAAGAGGATGGAATCCTCATGTATAGGCACAGATTTTATGTGCCAAATGTTCAGTAGTTGAAAACTTTGTTATTATCAAATATGCATAAGGTTCCTTATGCTAGGCACCCAAGTTACCAAAAGACAATTGCAGCGGTTAAAAATAAATATTATTAGCCAGGCATGAAAAAGGAGGTTGTTGATTTTATTGCTAGATTCCTTGAATGTCAAAAGGTCAAAGTTGAGCACAAACACCCGATTGGTTTGCTACAAACTTTGCCCATTCCTGAGTGGAAATGGGAAGATGTAACCATGGATTTCATTACTAAGCTTCCTAGGACTACTAAGAAACATGATTCTATTATGGTAGTGGTGGAAAATATTACTAAAGATGCCCATTTTATTCCAGTGAAGTCGAATCACAAGGAAGCCGACTGTTGGCCTCTAATTTTGGCTTCTTTTTGTGATATATTTTTGCCTATACGTCTCTATCCTTATCACTAATTTGCCAATTTTAACTTTGGATACCTATTCCATAGCCTATTTATCTCCAAGAAACCACATGTGATTAATGAAGTCTTTTAATATGTATTTCTTATGTTTTAATGAATAAATAGAATAAAGATTGCTTATTTTGGCTAACTTGAGGTTTGCAGTATGATTTTAGAATCCATGCAGGTGATTTCAAACAATTTTACTTTATCAATTGGTGGAAACATAGTCTTAGACACTCTAGCAGTTGAAATCCTATGGTTTGACATTCTGGTAGTCAACTAGAGCACTCTGATAACCGGAATAGGTGAGCACAAGACATGGAGGATGGTTCATTGGTTTGGTATTCTCTAGCTTTCAAGGATTTTTGTTGCCACTTGGAGTATGATTGGAGGTATTATATGGATTTTATTCCTTTAGAAAAGGTTCCTAGCATCATGGATGGAAGATCCAATTTTAGCTAATGCTTCAAATTTATATGGAATCATGTAACGATTGTATTTACTTTTCCTATAAATAGCATATCATCAAAAGAATATAGGAGAATATGGTTAGTGCTAGTAGATGATCTATTTTTGGATCGATCCTCTGTTTTAGACTAAATTATAAAAAGGGGATACGATGTAAGATATAGATAGAGGGGAATACAAAGAGAGATTTGACTTATTGTTAAACTCCATCAGATTGTTTACTGTTTTATATAATAGAAGATAAATTTCATGAGTTTGATGTGATAGTAACAGAGATCTGTGTACATCCTGAGTCTGGAAGGGCCCCCATCTTGGGTATGTTTGCATCTTAGGTCATGATAATTGCTTTTCCATAAGATTATTTATTTGGTATGAGTTTAAATATTTGCAAGTTCCTTATGGTAGCAGGTTGAAGTTATGTCATTATGCTTTCATTCCTTTAAGATACAGAAGTAGTTGAGTGCAACAATAATTTATCTTCATGAATCAAAACAATTTCTTGATTTCATTTCAAAAGTAAATAGGTGTCATGTGAGTGTGACAGTTGAAATAGTATGAAATTACAAAGGTAGATTTCTTTTCAATATTGTTGCAAGTTTTATTTGGTGATTAAAGTGTGGAAGAAGAGTTTGATTATTTCTGACAATTTTTAGAAGAATGTGCACATCAAAATTAGATGACAGTGGATTAATTTTCTTCATAGTTCTTTAGAAGTATGGTTCATGAAGGAGTAATATTTTTAATAAATTTAGTTGAGTTCAATGATGGTTTGATTTGATTAGATGTATAACTTTCCAAGCATTTTCCTATAAGGTAGAATATCCGTATTTTGAGTATGATGTTCTTGAAAGAGATAAGTAATTCAAGCATTAAGTGGACTATCATTAGAGCACACACATAGCAATGAATTTAGTATTCCTTTTATGAAGATAATAGAATATTTTCATAGTTGATTAAAAAGGTTTTAGAGTTAGTATCAAGTTATTATGAGTTGTTGATAACTAGCTTACGATATATTATTTCTCCATTTCTGCACATATGGTGTCAGTGCCTCAAAGTATACCTTCCCGGGTTGACATTTTATGTAGGTTGTTTATAGCAATATAATTAGCTCATCATTTTGGAACCACTGTCGAGGAGGTACTAAAAAGGATTGGAGAATAGGGGTTGTGTTGTGTTTGTTGAAGGCCAAGTGGAGGAGGAATGGTAAGACAGGAGGTAAGAACCTATGTATCTACTATAGTGGGTTCCTCCAAAGCTTCATCAAATAGTTAGACTTCAACAGTTACTTTTGATGCAAGCGTGCCTTTATTTTCAGCAGTGTCAGATTTCATTTCAACAAGGTGTGCAAGTTCAGTTTTGCAGTTGTGATTGGATTCAATTTTGCAAGGATTTATTTTAGTTTCAGTTGTGTGAATTATGTTTTCAAAGGAGTGGTTTTCAAGAATTCTTTTCAGTTGATGTAATCTACGAGAATTCATTTTAGTTGTGTAATTTGCATTGTCAAATAAGAAAAATTCTCCTACTTTAGAAGAAGCAACAACACTAGCCAAAGCAATAATTAAAGATAAGTCTAAAGAATTGTTGAGTAAGAAGGAATGTTGCTACAATATTTTTTGTAGGATATGGAGAGCAGCCCATTGGAACTTCCTTGCCATCCTACAACACAAATAAATAACTAGGAGACTCCATTAGATGAAGAAACTTTGGAACCTGAAATCATAGAATTTCTTTCATATTTAACTCCTTGTTATCTTCGGAAAAATGTAGGAGTCTTTGAAGCTCCACAATTTAACATTCAGAATCATGATAAGTGGATTCTTTCAAATTCACAGAGCATGCAAGTGACTACACAAGAGAATTGACAAAGTTCAATTATATTGAAGAATGGTTCCAATCAGGAATCAAGACAACAAATAGATTCATTCTTCAACAAATCATAGCATCTCATCAGAATAATCAGTTGGTTCTTCATGTTCAGGTATATGCTAAATTTTTCATTTTAAACCGGAGCATGAATTTATTTACAATCTTGCTACAAACATGGCTTCATTGGAAACATACATATACTTGAAAGAAATTCATTTTCTTTTTAAGTAGGTAGGATAGGGAATAGAAATGTTGCAGATAGTTAAGTATGGAAATAATGCAGCAAAATTTTGGTTTTCAATAAAAGGATGAGAGTATATAGCTAGCCAAAGTCTTCTCCTGATAAGAACTAGACTTCTAACCAGTTGAAGATTCTCTAATTGAAGATCTCTATATTTATTGATACACTATGCACATGTCTTTAACTGTTGATCTATTAAAAGAGAAGATATTCAGATGTTGATCTCAGAACATATGTTATGGACATATAGATATATATTTCATGAGATTGGATCTCTCTATGGGAGAACATTTCAGGGACTCTAATTGGTTAAAAAAAACTATTACCAGATATGTGCTTTGCAGAAAATTTCAAGATTTGGATGTTTTTACCATTGGGATATAATTCACAGTTTGAGACCTGTATTGTTGTTGCTCTTACTCCTATCATAAGGGAGGAAATTCATGTGGTGGAAAAGTTACCTGAAATCACAGTACAAGCAATTTATGTTTTGGTAATGACTATTATCATGGAATCAAGTCGACTACCATAATTATTCATCTGATAGTTTGTACACTGGAGTCCAGTACTAAAATCATATGATACAAATTCTATCTCAAAATATGATGGCGCTTTGCATCCATACTTAAGGTAGCAACAATACGCTCATGGTAAGTCAAGGTAAGTTCAATGGATTTCTATTGTTTATTAAAGCAGTAGATGAATATGATTAAGGATTAGTTGATCACCTTCTCATCCCTTACCATGATTATCCACTTAGCTGTCCATTCTCTCCTAGACATCATGCTTCCTCCATAACACATGCCACATCCTTTTATAAACATCACATGACCACCTGCATCATTTAAATACCTGCCATTGATTTGAATCACTGCAAGGATTCAAATCAATCCATATATGAGCTTAAATTTCGTTGCTTCACTTAGCAAACAACCAGATGGGTTAATATCTTCACATCGTTTCAACCGTCTCTTGGTCCTTCTGTGTCTTTTCTCCATTTTAATCAAGCAACAAAGGAAGAAAAGAATAATAGTCATGTCAAGTGCCAAAGTACCCAGGTTTGAGCCGACAGTGGATGAGTTGTTCAATGGATATCTGGGGTGTAGACAGTGAATTGAACAAGTAGGGTGTATGAATTTTTATGGGTGATTGAATGGGTACAGTGTGAATGTAACCAGAGCATTTGCAGAGACCTTTAATGGCCATGAAGCTCGAGTGGGAGAATTAGTTATACAGGTGTCTGAGGTTTTTATTGTTGAATATATAGTCGTTCCCTGTGATGGGGAACGATGGTTAAAAAATATGCCAATTAAAGGGCTTGATGGGAATGAATTTCTTTTGCCAAGACATATTAACCCTTATTTGAGCAAGTTTGTACCTAGAGAGTGGATTATAGAGAAATGGAGGGATGTGTTGTTTGTCACTCAGCAATGTATCACCTTTGAGGGAAGGTATGTTGTCACATTTATTTATCATCTTCGATTTATTTTGCATTTCAAAAGCACGCAGAGAATGAATCTTCCATTTTACCTTTGGAAAATTCTAATCAAGATGGCTACATGAGTTCAAACTCATCCCAAATATGTTAGTACCAGTCTATTTCACCATAGTTTGATTACTGGTAGAAGGAGAAGTGTGAAATAAGAACCAGACTTGGGGTCAATTTTTGTTTTGGTCTAGACTCGAGCTGAATCCTTCAACTCTGAACCTTACCCTGGCCTCTCAATCTAAAAAGGTTCGAGCCACTTCTCTACATAAATTAAAAAGTTCAACTAAGAAGGTTGAAGATAGTGGAAAATCTCCACAAGCCACTCCAACTGAGGCTCTAAGGTCAGATAAGCATGATTCAAGTAAGAAGATATCCAAAAATATAGGAAGGAAAGTGAATTATCAGGTTAAAGAAGGAACATCAGAAGCAGATCAAGAATTAAAAGTTGTGCAGAATACCCCTAAATGACCAAGGACTCGGTCACTGACTAGGATAAATTTGATTCCACCTATTGCTAGTGGATTAGAGAAAGAGGCCAAGGAAGGACCACCAATGGATGAAGAACCACACTTAGTATATATACAATATGAGGAACCAGAATCTTTACCTGTTGAGGATTTAAAGAACTCAGAAGAGCCAATGAAGGAGGAAATTGAAGAAAGGGTGTATAAGAAATCAAAAGAACAAGATGAGGAACCTTCTCTTGAATATACCTTAGGGAAATCTACAAAAATAAAGAGGAGGAGGATTAAGGTAAAGGAGTCTGAGAAGATAGAGGAAAAATATGGAGAATCCTCATCTAACAAAGAAACCATGAAGAGAAAGACTAGGAAGAAGCTTAAACATGAAATTATTGAGAGTAAGAATGATAATATCTTTCTACAAAAGTCTTCTCATAAGTTGTCTAAAAAGTATGACAAACTAGATATGAGGTATAAATTTCTTTTCACAAAGTCTAAGGAATGGTATATCAAACTTACCAATGTAGAGAAACAAAATGAATATTTGAAGAAGAAGATTTGGAAGCTGAAGCATAAGACAGTAATAACTTCCTCTTCCTAGACTGGTATGATGGCACAACCAACAAGGACTATACAATCTCCATAACACTATCCTTTTGTTGCATGGGGACATGAAAATACTTAGTCTTGGGGGGAATGTTAGTCTCCAATTTTGGATTCTTTTTGTGATATCTTTTTTCCTATATGTCGCTATCCTTATCACTAATTTCCCAATTTTAACTCTCGATACCTATTCCATAGCCTATTTATCTCCAAGAAACCACATGTTATTAATGAAGTCTTTTAATATGTATTTCTTAGGTTTTAATGAATAAATAGAATGAAGATTGCTTATTTTGGCTAACTTGAGGTTTGCAGTATGATTTTGGAATCCATGCAAGTGATTTCAAATGGATTTACTTTATCATTTGGAAGAAACATAGTCTTAGACACTCTAGCAGCTAGAATCCTATGTGTTGACATTCTGGTAGTCAACCAGAGCACTCTGACTACCAGAATAGGTGAGAGCAAGACATGGAGGATGGTTCGTTGGTTTGGTATTCTCCAGCTTTAGAGGATATTTTATGCCACTTGGAGTATTCTTGTTGGAGGTCTTTGATGGATATTATCCCTTCAGAACAAGTTCCTAGCATCATGGATGGAAGATCCCATTTTAGTTAATGCTTCAAATTTATATGGAACGATAGCATGATTCCATGCCTTCGGTCATGGAATCATGCAACGATTGTATTTACTTTTCCTATAAATAGCATGTCATCACAAGAATATAGGATAATATGGTTAGTGTTGGTAGATGATCTATTTCTGGATTGATCCTTTGTTTTAAATTGGATTATAAAAAGGGGATACAATGTAATAGATAGATAGAGGGGAATAGATAGATAGACATACATAGAGAGATTTGGATGATTGTTAAACTCCATCATATTGTTTATTGTTTTATATAATAGAAGATAAATTTCATGAGTTCGATGTGATAGTAATAGAGATATGTGTACATCATGAGTCTAGAAGGGCCCCCGGCTTGGGTATGTTTGCATCTTAGGTCATGATAATTGTTTTTCCATAAGCTTATTTATCTGGTATGAGTTTAAATATTTGCAAGTTCCTTACGGTAGCAGGTTGAAGTTATGTCATTATTCTTTCATTTATTTAAGATACAGAAGTAGTTGAGTGAAATAATAGTTTATCTTCATGAATCAGAACAATTGCTTGATTTCATTTAAAAAGTAAATAGGTGCCATGTGAGTGTGATAGTTGAAATAGTCTGAAATTACAGAGGTGGATTTATTTTCAGTATTGCTGCAACTTTTATTTGGTGATTAAAGTGTGGAATAAGAGTTTGATTATTTCTAACAGTTTTTAGAGGGATGTGCACATCGAAATTAGATGACAGTGGATTAAGTTGCTTCATAGTTCTTTAGAAGTATGGTTGATGAAGGAGTAATATTTTGAATACATTTAGTTCAGAGTTCAGTGATGGTTGTTGGATTACTGAGAGGGGGGGTGAATCAGTAATAACGTAATTATAATCCTTTTTCTTCAAATGTTATATCAATGTAGAATTATTATCCAATAATGAGCAGTAATAAATAAACAAGCACACACATACATAGTACACCAGTGTTTTACGTGGAAACCCAAATCAGGAGAAAACCACAGAATGCTTTTTCTTATATGTCTTGAAGAATTACATTCATTGGAACCACCAACTTCCTTTTTTTTCCAGCTGCAACTAGAGGGAGGCTCCAACCCCCTAGTTTCTCAGGCTACAACCTGAGGGAAGCTCCAACTCCCCAAATCTCTGGCTACAACCAGAAGGAGGCTACAACCCCCAATGTTCTCCGGCTACAACCACCCGTCCTTGCCCCGTCCTTCCACCCTGAAGTAGAAGTAGAATGATGGAACCACTGTCACACTATCACTCTGAGATATACTGCTGTAAACCTGTACCAATAAATCTGAACCATGCATCAACCATGCATCAACCTGTACCACATACAAGTGCATCAACCATGCACCAACCTGTAATCAATATGTACCATAAACAAATGCATCAACCATGCACCAACCTGTAATCAACCTGTACCATAAACAAGTGTATCAACCATGCACCAACCTGTAATCGACCTGTACCATAAACAAGTGCATCAACCATGCACCAACCTGTAATCGACATGTACCATAAACAAGTGCATCAACCATGCACCAACCTGTAATCAACCTATACCATAAACAAGTGCATCCAACCATGTACCAAGTATGTACGAATCATGTGTCAACTACTCATCAACTATGACTCATCAATATGTACCAACATTATCAACTATACACCTCATGTATGTGCGCCAACTCATCAACTACTTGTCTCAACCATGTACTCAACATGTACCTCAACCAAAAGCCCTCATCAATTTCATCATCCAAATCTGATTTGTAGCATTGTAATAGACCTGGTGTATACGATCACATTCCTTCAAACCTTCCTTAACTTTAAAAACAAGAGACTAGCATTTTCATCAAACTTTTCTTTAGTCTCACATGACTAGTTTTGAATTAGTCAAAAACCCTAACTTGAAGTAATCATAACTTTGAACATGTAATGTATAAAGATCTGAAACTGATAGAAAATGGTCTTTAGTGTGTTTTGTGCAATTCCTCCAAGTGGCACTACTTGGAACCTCTCATAAAAGGAGTTATAGCAAAAATGGCATACCTTGCTGAATTTTGGCTTATTCTAGAGAGCGACCTTGTAGAGAGTGCCCCACACCAAATATTTGATGAAATGATCTGAAAATGTTACAATGAATACTACAGATGGTACCCTAACTAACACAATTTTTCTCACTTAAGTTGGATCTGTTATGAAGAAGTTATGACGTTTTTACCCGAAACACCTGATTTTGACTAGTTTCAGGACTGGCCACAAACCCTATTTTCCACAGAGTGTAACTCCCAAAATACAACAACCCACAAGATAAATTTTTAACCAAAGATACTTGGATATTTTTTCTCACTTTCGTAGCAATTTAGGGATCTAAATCATTATAGAAAAAACGTTATAGCGAAAATGGTGAGATGACCTGAAAATAACATACCTTAGAAAGCACCATCAAAAGAATTTATCCTTCCTTGCATTTCGGCCTTCTTTTCTTCACTTTCCTCAGAATTTCGGCTTAGATA
>ML794335.1:594164-630177 GCA_009831015.1 Picea engelmannii | reverse complement strand
ATGTTGGGATCAAGAGGGAACTCACTACTCCCTATAATCACCAATAAAATGGTGTAGTTGAACGAAATAATAGAACAATAATGGAAGCTATGAAGACTATGATCCATGATCAAGATCTTCCTATGTGCTTATGGGAAGAAGCAGCAATGACAGTCATTTATGTGAAAAAACAATTATCCCACGGTGCACTTGGGTTCAATACCCATGAAGAGATTTTCACCGGAAAGAAGCCAGAGGTAAGCCATCTCAAAATATTTGGCTGCCTAGTTTTTATACATATTCCGAAAGAGAAGAGAAACAAGCTGGAATCTTCAGGAAAGAAGGGAATATTTGTGGGATACTGTGATGTATCCAAGGCCTTTAAAATCTATATACCAAGTAACCATCACATTGATATCAGTAGGGATGTGACCTTTGATGAAGATGCAGCACTCAAGAAATCAAGAAGATGCCATCTTGAAGAAGTATATGAAGAGGAACCTGTAATCCCCAGAACTGTAGTGAGGGAGGTTCCCAGAGCCGCAAAACCAGTGAGTGAATTTGTAACTTCCTCTGATGAGGAAATTCTAGAACACCATGATATATTAGAAGTTCAAGAACCTCCTCGGATGAAGATCCTCCATAAAATAAATCCAGCTTGGGATAGAGAGCTTATTCAATATGGAGACAAGTATGGTGTTCCCGAAGGAACTACGAGACAGGTGAAAATACCAAAGCCATTCTCCAATTATATAGCTTTGATGTGTGATCTTCTAGAGGAGGAGCCTACCTGCTTTGAAGAATCCTTTCAGAGGAAAGAATGGGCAGATGCCATGACAGAGGAATACCAATCCATAATAAAGAACAAAGTATGGAAAATAATTCCTAGACTGAAGAGTAAATATGTGGTATCCTCCAAATGGCTCTTCAAAATAAAACATGTTGTTGATGGAAGTATTGAGAAGTATAAAGCAAGATTTTTCACTTGTGGATTTTCTCAAAAGGAAGGCATTGACTATCAAGAGACATTCGCTCATGTAGCTAGATATACTTCGATCAGAACCATCATAGCTCTTGCAGCTAAGATGAAGTGGAAGTTACATCGGATGGACGTGAAGACAGATTTCCTAAATGGTGTCATCGAAGAGGAAGTGTATATAGAGAAACCTCAAGGATTTGAAGTTGAAAATAGGAAGTCTCAGTTCTGTAAATTGAAGAAATCCTTATACGGATTGAAGAAAGCTCATAGAGCTTGGTATGGTCGGATAGACAGTTTCCTGACAAGCCTGGGCTTTACCAAGAGTAAAGCAAATTCTAACCTCTACTTCAAGGTTATGAATGATGAGCCAGTAATAATATTTCTCTATGTGGATGACTTATTCTTAACTGGAGAAGAAAATCTCATCACCGAATGTAAGAAGAGACTTGCTTCATAATTTGAGATGAAATACCTTGGCCTAATGCATTATTTCTTAGGTCTTGAGGTATGGCATAGTCCAGAGAGGATCTTCCTTAACCAAGGGAATTATGCAGTTGAAATCCTGAAGAGATTTGACATGTTGGAATGCAAGTCCATGAATACACCCATGGAAGCGAAGTTGAAGCTGTTTGTCGACACTTCGTCAGAATTGATTGATGCCATGTTGTACAGATAGATTATTGGATCATTGATGTACCTGACAAACACCAAACCAGACATTTGTTTTTCCATGAACACCTTGAGTCAGTTTTTGGTAGAACCCAAACATTGTCACCTAGTGGTTGCAAAACATGTGATGAGGTACCTTAAGGGTACAATAGATTGTGGTCTTAGCTATGATGGAGATCATGATTTCACATTAAGTGGCTATACTGATGCAGATTGGGCAGGAAGTGTTTCTAACAAGAAAAGCACTTCAGGATGTTTTTTTAGTTTGGGATCAGCCATGATCTCATGGCAGAGTAGGAAGCAATCCAACATTTCTCTCAGCACAGCAGAAGCAGAATACATTGTTGCATGTTCTGCCAACTGCGAAGCTATATGGCTTCGAAAGTTGCTAACCAGCCTATTTGACCTAGAGATGGAAGCAACCATGATCCTATGTGACAATCGGAGCTGCATAAAGATGACAGAGAATCATGTATTCCATGACAGGTCGAAGCACATAGAGATATGATATCATTACATATGTGACATGGTGCAAAGAGGAGCCTTAAAGCTCCAATACGTTAGCACGGATGAAGAGGTTGTTGATGTGTTGACAAAGCCTCTATCTCATGTAAAGTTTGAGCACTTTCGAGATAAGCTTGGTATAGTCTGAAATGACCTTCCTCGAAAGGGGGAGTAGTTGTTGTGATAAGACATTTATTTCTTCCAGCTTAAGTGTTGTGACATAAAGCAAGACGATGTGATGAGACTAGAACTGTGCTTCTGGATTAACAGTTGTGACGTAAAGTCAGTCTAGTATCCTGCTTCCAGCTTGATTGTTGTGACGTAAAGAAGGATGAGTATCTTGTTTCCAGCTTTATTGATGTGACGTAAAGAAAGATGAAGAGATGAGATTAGTACTGTGATTTCGGCTTGACAGTTGTGACGTAAAGCCAGTCTAGTATCTTACTTCCAACCTGTTGGTTGTGACGTAAAGCAAGACGATGTGATGAGAAGAGTAATGTGCTTCTGGCTTGATAGCTATGGCATAAAGCCAGTCTAGTATCTTGCTTCCAGCTTAAGTGTTGTGAAGTAAAGCAAGACGTTGAGATGAGACTAGTAATGTGCTTCCATATTGAGAAGTTGTGACGTAAAGCCAGTCTAGTACCTTGCTTCCAGCTTAATTACTGTGACATAAAGCAAGACAAGTACTGAGCTTCCATCTTGACATTTGTGATGTAAATCCAGTCATGTAGTATGATGAGCCAGCCTCGTGTTGTGATGATGATGATGTATCAGTTTTATACTAATACATATTGATGCAGATGATGATTTCATTCCTTTGAGAATGACGATGTTGTTGATGAAGAAAACTTCCGATGATTTATAGATACGTCAGTCAGTGTTCCAAGATGATATTGATGATGTTGTCCTCTCACCTACTTGATGTTGTTGATGATGTTGTCCTCTCTCTCTCACCTGTTGTTGTTGAAGAATACCCTTCTTGTTAAGGGGGAGTGTTGAAATAATGTAACTACAAAGTGTATTCTTATTATTATTTGATATATTATTCATTGGATCAATCCCAATTGTGGATTTATCATGTCGGATATTGTATAAGGACCAAATCCCCTTTTGTGGATTGGTCATAATGTAATTGTAATAGGCAGAAAGAGAAGTCATCCCTAGAATATATCAAAGAGGCCCCTGAATATAATAAAGGTGGTTATAACCACCCAGGAGAAGAAGTCAGCCCTGCCAGTGAAAGGACACTCCCACACGTGCTAGTCTTGTATAAATAAGGAGGCTAGTGCCTCACTTAGACACACAACTCACTTGCTCATTGAGAGACAAGTTTTGGAACTACAGTTGGAGAAGAAAGAGAGAGAGTGGCGCATCTTTGGGAGAGGATATTCTGTATTATCTTAAGTTATCCCTTGGCATTGTATTGACTATCTATAATAAGGAAGTTTTGTTGGGTTTTCTTCCCCTAGAGGGTTTCCCGGGATAAATGATGTGTCTCTTGTGATTGTGTATTTCTCAGTGATATTGTCTTATGTTGTTGTTATATATTGAAATCAAAAGAACTATAATAATGGCTTAAACATTAACACTAAGGTTGATGAATGGGTTTGACTCATTCCTTGATATATATATGATGTGTACATAGATCAGGGTGGATCCCCTTCATGTCAAAGTAATCCCAGATGAAGGCATCATTGTGCTTTCACTGCACTTGAACCAAACACTCTTTTTGTTGTTCGGTTAGTCCTTGGTTGATTTTCAAGGTTTTCCCTAAGCTAATTTCTATGGTTTCTATAAGGGGTCCTTGGTATTTTTCTTTTACCGGTTTGTGTTCAATGGGTGTGATGCTTGTGGAATCTAAGGAAATTTGAGTTTCTGGTTTCATAGTATGCTCAAGAAGATGTGTGTTTTGTGAGGAAGAGGAGGAGGCCATAAAATCATTTATTTCGTCATCCTTTGTTTTATCTCTTATGGCCAGTATTGATCTATGGATAGGACCTGACAGGATTCCCCTTCTTCATCACTTTCTTCTCCATCAACCCAAAGTAGTGTTTCTAATTCTATGTTGGGTTTGACGRAAGGGTAGAGAGTTAATTGTTTGACCCGTCTAGAKATTAKARGAAACCCAGGATTAGAGGATACCCACAAAGAGAGGTTTTAGATTGTAAGACCATGAAATCAGCGGGGTATTCCCATGAATTCACAGAGAGTGACTACATCTTCTAAAATTCCTTCTGGTTTTATGGTGGATATATTAGTGAGTTGAAGTATAGTGGGGGTTTCCCTAAGGCCTATAATTCCTAAGGCTTGCATGGTCTCATGTGTCATAATGTTGATGGTGGCCCCTAAGTCAATTAACATGTTACTAATAAGTGCATTATTGATTTTCACATTAACAACTAGATTGTTAGGTTCAAAATACTTAGTGGCAAGAACTCCTCCCATCATTAGATCTGATTGTTTCCCCATGATGTGAACAGTTTGGGGATCCTTTCATTTCCTACTGGGCTTCCTCAAAAAAAATTATCTTACCACTTTTGAATAAATAGGTACATCCTTAATGGATTGGAATAATGTTATTTTGACACACACATTCTTGAGTTCCCCTAAGAAATCAAACTCAGGTTATATAGAGGGTTTGTCTTGGTTTAGCCTTTCAGGATAGGGTGGGTCCCGAAGTACCGAGTGGGTATTTTTAGTTTTTGAAGATTACTGAGATTGTTTTTTTCTAATTCTTCACCTGGGACCTCCTCATTTGGATCTTCAACACTAATTTGAGGTTGCTCCTTGGTTAGAGTATTCCCATATCTAAGGTGAATATTATTACAGACTAGGGAAGAGATGGATTAAGTTGGGTACGTCAGGTAGGTTTCAAGTCCAGAAGCTTGTGTTGGTTGAGATGGAAAACCGTTATTTGGTTTAGGTGTGGATTTTGCATGTAGTTGTGGTCGAGGAGGGGTGGATGTAGATGCATGCATATAAGGTGAGGGAAGAAGTTGCATTGGTGGTTTTGTCATAAGTTTTTGGGGTTTCTCCAACCTTGTTTCCATGACTAATTGGGAGGGGGAACTACCCATTGTTGAGTAAGCATTCCCCATGGTTAAGAATCATATTTCATTGAATGGTTAGTCCAATATGAATTGAAACATTGTGATTGGTCTTGGATCATATCTTAAGGTTTAGGCTACGAGGGTCACTGCTAAGAGACATAGCATAATTGTTCTGGCTCCTCATATGTTTTATATATTTCCTTTAATCTAGGCAGAGATGGATAATTATGTGTAGCATGGACCTCGTTGCATATCTCGCATACCTCAATTTGATCCAACTGTCATTCTTTCTTTGGGTGCTTCATTCTACACTTTGGGTAAAAGATAGCCAATGTTCATTCTATTTCCTCATGTTTCTTATTTGTCTATATTGTATTCAGTTGGGAGCTCAGGGAACTAAGTATATTTATTTTAAAATATTATAACATGTTCCCAATTTCTTCCCTTGCTACTCCACTTCCAGTAGTCTTTATTGTTCTTGCCAATATATCTCTTGGCCCTTTCCTTGTTTTTGATGTGCCTCGAGAATACTTACAGAAAAGTTCCAAGATAGTATCATACTCCAGATGAGAGACATATCCCCCAACCATATGGTTGAGGATTTATATACAATCATCTCATATTCCTGTTATAAATAGTACACGTCGTGTTTCAAGAGCCAAGTCTCCTTGTTTTATACTTTGTAGGTTGTAAGTGAATCACTCAACGTAGTCTTCCACTCTCATATTCATGCTACATCATCTTGAAAACTTCCTTTCTTGTTTCCTTATCTTTGCATTTGTCTTGGTATTTGTCCATAAATTTCTTTCTCATTTGTTCCCATGAATGAATGTTGTCATTTATGAGGCCCTTGAACCATCGTAACGCAGTTCTCTTAAGAGTGGTAGGAAAGAGCTTAAATTTATGGGCATTTGTTGCAGAGTCATATCTTCTTCAAACCACATCAAACTTTAAGAGGAAGGTATCATGATATTCTTTAGATAGCCCATGAAATTTTTTGCAAAGCGGAATGAGGGATGTTCTTCATCTTAGTTTCCTCATCGCTTTCTCTGATTGGGAATCTGAAAGTTGAGGGTTCCTCTTTTACAATTTCATGTTCCATTTATTTTTGAGGGATGTCCTCTTTTTCTAAAGGTACCTCGGGAAAAAGGAACCCTTCAAAATGATATTTCTCATTGATATGCTCCTCTAAGAATGGGATCTCGGTGTACAGAGATCCTTGCAAAATCTCTGATACCTAAGAAGATGCTTCAGGCTGTTTTTTGGAAAGAGAACTTGATGTGGGTGATAAGTAATTCAATTGATGTTGCTCCTTCCCCTTTTGTGATTGACCTGCACTGTTATCTTTTTGGGGGTTTTGGGGAGAGCTAATAAATCTACCATGTTGATCTTGATATTTGTGCATAGAAAAGACTTAGAAAATCATCCTAAAAATCATTGAAATGAAATCATAACATCTTTTCTAGTGAAATGAAGAAAAATCCACAAAAAAATAGACAACACTACTTTATTTTGATAGTTCCCCAGCAACGGCACCAAAAATGACAGACCTTTCAATTACTTTCTAATTAAATTAGTAATCATATGAAGAGTCTTACATTTAATTATCAATCTAGGGAGCATATGGAACTTGCAAACTGTCGTGCACAATCTATGCAAGAAGAGTGTCATTTTGAATATGGTGTTGTAGCACCTTAATGTCAAAATTCAAAGACTCGTAATACTTAATTAAGTCACCAACTTATGCTAAGGCCTAAGTTGCAATGGATAAATTAAATCAAACCTACGAGAATTGAAATCACAATTGTGGGAAATTAAGATCACACTTGCAAAACTCAAAATCACTCTTGCGGGAATTGAAATCACTCTTGCGGAAATTAAAATCACACTTGCAGGAATTAAAATCACTCTTGCAGAAACTGAAGTCACTCTTACATAAATTGAAATCACTCTTGTAGAAATTGAAATCACACTTGCAACAATTGAAATCACTCTTGCAGAGATTAAAATCACACTTGCAAGAATTAAAATCACACTTGCAGAAATGAAACTTATGCTTATGGTCTATTGGTGACTTGCTCGAGTATAATGAAGGTCTTGTGTCATCACAACAATGAAGTGTTTGTTCATTCAATATTAATCCAATCACATCAATCCAAGATTGTAAAGACTAAACCTAAAGAGAATTAGACAAGACACATGTTAAGTGCAGCAGCAACGTGAGTTGTAACAACGGAGTTATAGCACAAAAACAAATCGGACGAAGCTAGGAAGTTATAGCAACGTGAATCACAACAACTAAATTCTATTATAACCAAACCTTGAAGAGACGGGAATTTTAGCAATGAAAAGAGCAGAACAATTGTTGCAAAATGTTGAACTTAGAAAACCGAATCACTCATCAATCGTAACATTTTTTTGTATATTGGGAATGACAGTAGACTGAAAGATAATTTGGAAATATGAGAACTACACTACAATTCTAGAGCAAAAACAAACCAAAAAAGATACACAGCATGTGGATAAAGTTATGGACATGGAATTACAGCAATTGAAAGTAGCTACATAATAGAATAATTGAACATAAGTAAAATGCTAATTCTAACACTATCGTTATAGATAGTACCTCACTGAGGAGGGGGCCCTATCCCCTTAGGCTAGGTACTATATCAAGGAACGAAAATCGCATGATCAATCAATACAACAACATGCAAGTAGAAATATGGAACCGAATTTATATTTCCGTAAGTTGAAAGATACAATATCAAAATATAATTTCTTGAATAATTTTCTTCCCTCAACTCTTAGGGAGAAAAGGCTTTTATATTATAAGACTAATTTTCTAAAATTATACAAACCACGGATGGAAAGTTGTGAGAATCTATTTGTTCATCCAGTTACAACGATTCTTTCAGGTACATACGTATGTTGACTTGATAGGTAACCAATTTCCATAGTTGTCTATTTGTCTTCTGTCACTTTCTCTCATGGAGATTGGTTCCCAATTGTTGGCTCCCAAATGCCATCTACAACATTGACCACTGGGATAGTGAGATATTTATGGAATCGCAACATAAAAATTGTTCTTGCAGTTGTAACTATTTTGTCTGGAATTGCAGCAATCATGGATGTACCTTGAGTTGCAACAGTTGGGTTTTGTGCTTGGAATTGCAACAAGTTGCTTTGCGCCTAAAATTGTATCATCTTGGAGTTGCAGCAGACATGTGTTGCAGCTACTTGAAGTGTTGCATCTACTAGATTCATGTGCAGCAATGTTAGTGAATGATAGTAATGAGTTCCTTCCTAAGAATTATTAAAAAATAATGTAATAATAGCATATGGATTAGGATTCATACCTTTGGTGACAATGAGGTGAACTAGATAATGGAAGTATCGAAAAGGAAATTAATAGATGGAATATGTTAATAAAAAAAGGTATAGATGGGTGTTGAAAGTATTCCATTTTAGGCACATGTAATCTCCCCCAACCCAAAACTATTGCATGACCTCCTGCAACTACAATCACTCAATGTTAGAGAAGTTAGGGTGACCCTAGGGGTCACTAATATCATATATTTCCTCCTCTACTACTTCCTTCTCTTCACTAATATGCTCTTCTACTAGAGTTCATCTGCTTTGTTATGTATCTACCTTTGTTTGAGTGTCTTTATCAATCTCCATAAAATATGTAGCCAAAACAACTACTTCTTTTTTCTCCCTAAGTTGACATGTTTCATGTGAGCCGGTTAAGGGTTCCCCTGCAGCAAGAGGAATTTTTGTAGGGTAACCTAATTTTTTAGGTGCCTTGTGTTCCTCAAGCTCCTCTCTGTAATGTTCCTGACTTGGCTAGTCTAGGAAACATTGCTAATGTGTGTGTAGGATTAATTGTTTACAACATATAAATGATCATGCAAATAACAAATGTGATAAAGGAATGCAAAGTTTATATTATGATATTTCTGTGAAGTACAAATGTCGAATGCAGCTGAATAAAATGAATCACTCGGCTAGATCAAAATACAAAAGGATCTTAGCTAGAATACAATAAGAAAACTAAATGATAATACCTGGTAGTAGATGAGCACTGCGGGGTCAAGGGATGAGTTGGAACTATGGCAACTCGCACGGTAACTGTTGAAAGTCTGGAAAGTTCACCCTGGTGGCTACACCTCTCAGAAAGGCCTAGAAACTATCCCAAATGGTGCACCATGCTCTAACTCTCACTCCTGGTAACTGACCGCCCCCTCTGCTAGTGTGTTTGGACCCCGGATGTATCCCCCTGGGGGAATGCGCCCCTCCCTCTATCGAAACCTGCGCCCTAGTGATTCCACCGTTTGAATTGACTGAGAAGTATCTCAAAATGATCCCCCTAACCTACTGAGAAATGGGTCAGAAGGGTTTCCCTAAATCTAATATGATGCTCACTCGGGAACCCCAAATGTATCCACCAAAAGTGTCACACTCCCAAGTCTAGAAAATGCACCCTAGATGATCCCTCCATCGGAATATGACGAGGAACCAGGAAAAAGATGTGCCTTGCCTTCCTCTCAATTGGGTCGGAGGGGAATCTTTGAACTCTCCCTGGATGGGACAAGTTGATCCACTAAACCTCCTCAGAAGTTGCACCCTGACCCTGGATAAGTGTGCCCTTGTTGTTGGACCCTGTGTAATTGTTGTTGAAGAATGATGGAATACCTGTGGGATCTTCCCGACGACTAGGGTGTGTCTCTCAACACCGAAATCAACCAATTGATGTCTTCCTACTAGAATCCATTGAACTATATCTCCTGAGATGCGCCTCTCTCCTCAATGACAAGTCATAATCTGTATAATGATGAATTAGGTCACTGACCCTTCTCTTATATCTTTTCTAAACCCTAATTCACTGTTAAAACCCTAATTCATTGTTGACTTCCAAATTTAGCTCGTCTATTCTATTTTTAGCTCATAATGGCTTAAAAGTGCTTTTAACCACTTTTAGCTCAATGTCACTTTCTGAACATAACACCTTTGACTTGAGTGACCTCTAGTAACCATGTTTACCCATTTTCTGGCCCTGGCTATGGTCTAATGGGGCAGTTTAGACCACTAAGCCTCCTCTCTAGATCTCCTATTTAGAAAGGGACATTACAGTCCTCCCTTCCTGAAATTGCTTATCCTCAAGCAATACCAATCCATGGTGTTGCAACACCTACTCGCTCTCCCAAGTAGCATCCTCTACTGGAAGCCCTCTCCATCTGATCAAACACTCTCTGATTACCCTGCTCCTTAGTTTCTGCTCCCAGAACTCCAAAAATTCCTCTGCAACCAACTCCAACTATCCCTCCTCATCCAATGGGTGAAGCTCCTCTGATGTACTAATGAATTGTCCCACTACCTTTTTGAGGCAAGATACATGGAACACGTTATGAATCTTTCTCCCCTCTGGAAGCTCTAGCTCATAAGAAACCTCTCCTACTCAGCGCATGATCCTATAAGGGCCATAAAATATGGGCTTGAGTTTCTCAGCTCCACTCTTCTTCAGATATGACTGTCGGTAAGGTTGGAGTCTTAAGAGAACCAAATCCCCAAATTCAAATTTGTGCTCTATCATGTGTCTGTCTGCACTCATCTTCTGTCGGTTTTATGATGTCTGCATGTTCTCTTTCAGCAACTTGAGAATCTCCTAACTCTCTATAATCCAATCCTTGGCCTTGGGAGCTCTTCTCTCCCCGAAAACCAAGTCTACCAAAGTGGGAGCATCATATCTGTACAATGCTCGGAAGGGTGTCATGCCAATGGACATGTGGAAAGTGGTGTTGTAGCAATGCTCTCCTAAATGTAGCCACTTGACTCATGTTCTCTGTTGTCCACCTACATAGTTCCTAAAATATCCTTCCACCCCCTTGTTGGCAATCTCGGTCTACCCATATTTCTGAGGGTGATAGTTGGTGTTGGGTGTCAACTATGTCCCCACCAATATAAAAAACTCTCTCCAGAATGTCCCCATGAACCGACTGTCCCTATCACTGACGATGTTCCTCGGTAACCCGTGAAGTCTGAAGACCTCCCTGAATAATAGCTCGGTTACCTGAACTTCATTGTACTATGTCAGTATGGCATAGAAGTGAGAAAAATTGTTCAATCTGTCGACCACTACATAGATACATTCCTTACCCTGGACTTTGGGTAGGCCTATGATGAAGTCCATCGATATACTCTCCCATTTCTACTTTGGAATGGGGAGTGTCTAAAGTAGCCCTGCTGGAAGAGCATTCTCTAACATGTTCTGCTGGAAAGTCACACACTAACTGAAGTGTCTCAAAATGTCCTATTTGAGGCCCTTCCATGAGAACCTCTCCTTGATCTGTCTGTAGGTTTTGAAAAAACCCTGATGGACTACTAATGGTGAATCATGAACTGTTGTGAGGATCTTCTTCTTGAGCCCTAAATCTGGCACCAAGTAGACTCTGTCCTAGTAGAATATGACATCGTCAATGACCCTATACCTGTCATCCTATATCTTCCCATCCATAACCTCACAAGCGAACTTGTTCTTGGAATATTCCACTAACAAGTGGGATTTCCAATCTTCTGAAATCTCCATCAAAGAACATGCCACAGGTCTCCTCGATAGTGCATCAGCCACAATGTTATTCTTCCCCTTGAAATACTCTATGTCGAAGTCGAATTCTTGTACCTTCGTCACCCATTTCTACCGGCGCTCACTGAGGTCCTTCTTCTCAAGGAAATACTTCAAGTTGTCGTGATCTGTCTTGACCACGAATTTGCTGCCCACCAAATATTTTATGAATTTGGTCAAGGCATGCATGATTTCCAGCATTTCCTTGTCATAAATGGAGTACAACCTCTCGGGTTGACTGAGCTTCCTTCTCTCGAATACAATGGGGTGTCCTCCCTGCATCAAAATTGCCTCGATACCCTCACCAGATGCGTCACACTCTAGTACAAATGGTAAGGTGAATTCTGGTAACATCTACACTAGACAAGTTCCCATGACTTCCTTCATGTGATCAAAGGATTTCTATGACTCCTTGGTCCAGAGGAAATCCCCATGCTTGGAAATATCCGTCAACGATGCTCCAAGTTGAGAAAAACCCCAGACAAAATGCATGTAATAACTACATAGCCAGAAGAAACTCCTCAATTTTTTCCTATTCCTAGGCGTTGGCCAATCCAGAATGGCCCTGATCTTCTCCTAGTGCACATGTACCCCCTGTGCACTAATGATGTGGCCCAAGTAAAGTAGCTCTGTCATACCGAACTCACACTTGGACTCTTTAGCATATAATGATTGTGCCTCCATTATGCTCAATACCTCATCGAGGTGCCTCATATGCTCCTACCATGTCTTGTTGTATACCAAGATTTCTTCGAAGAAAACCAAGAATGATTTCCTCAACTGATCCCTGAATATGTGGTCCATGTAAGACTGGAATGTAGTGGGTGCATTGGTTAGCCCAAATGGCATAACCAGGAACTTGAAATGTCCAAAGTGACATTGAAATGTCGTATTCTCTATGTCATGCTCTCAGATGTTGATCTAATGATACCCAGAGCATAGATTAATATTTGAGAAGAAAACCGCCCCATGCAGTTCATCCATCAACTCGTCAATGCACAGGATAGGATACCGGTTCTTGATGGTTTTCTTGTTCAAGGCTCGGTAATCAGTGCACATCCTCATGGTGCTATCCTTCTTCAGAACTAATACAACTGAAGAGGTGAATGGATTGTTGCTCATTCTGATGTCTCCCATCGCTAGCAAATCCTTGATTTCCTTCTCTATCTCATACTTGAACCTCCTAGTATGACTATAGGGGGGTTTGATCATAGGTTTGGCCACCTCCTCCAACTCAATGGTGTGCTTAAACCCCCTGTCAAGTGGTCTCCCTGGTGGAATCGACCCAAAAACTTTTTGATGTCGTCCCAACAAATTATTGATCTCTGTATGATACTGGTGTAGGACCTTTGAATCCTTCTACATAGTGATCAAGCACCCTGTGGCATATGCTACCTCCCCATGTATGAATATCCTCTCCATCCTCTTGAATGAAACTGTCCTAGGTTCTCCTATCGACGTACCTCTCAGAACAACCTTCTTCTCATCACGGTCTCCGAACCCCATCTCCAAGGTTTGGTAATTGGTGGTGATTTTTCCCAAGGTAATCATCCACTGAACTCCCAACACCACATCTGTGTCAGATAGGTCAACCACATAAAGTGTGTCTCTCACTATGTAGTTGCCTAACTTTATCTCCAAGTCTGGAAATCTGTCTAGACATTCCACTATGTGGCCATCTACTACTGCAACATCAAACCCCTCAAACTCCTATGTCTGAAGTGCCCGTCTCGATACTAGTGAAGCATCAATGAAGTTCTGGGTGGCCCCACCATTTATCAGGGAGATTTTTCATTACCCCTGAACAGTCCCTCTAATTTAGAGGGTATCATACATGGGAACACCAAAAAGGGTCTCTATGACTCCTCCCTTTACTGGTTTCCGTCTGTTAGCCTCCTCAGGTGGTTATGGAACTACCGGAGGGTGGGCTCCTACCGATGTCAGTGGTCTACGGGGAAGTTGCTTCTCTGCCTGTGCTGACTCCTCCTCTAAGCTAGTGGATCCACTGTCATGCTCCTCCTCCTCACTGTCCACATTGTATTTTTCCACCTCAATATAATGAATCTCTCCCTTTCCCATGCACTTGTGGCTTGGGACCCAAGGGTCTCTGTAGTTGAAGCAAATCTTCTTCCTCATAATCTCTCACCTCGTCTCATCATTCAGCTTCTCCTTGCCCTTCCATTCTCTCTGGAATGGATTCCTGTCTTGATCCTTCTGGGGTACGAAGGGTTTGGAGAAGGTTTTAGTCTTTGGTGCTGAGTCTACCAAATCTTAAGTGTGTAGGAAGGCATCCTGCATGGTATGAGGCTTGTATTCCTCCACCCATCCTCTCAAGGGTTTTGTGAGCCCTTCTATGAATAACATGATCAGTCAGGGCTCAGATATATTTGTCACTTCCATGGCTACCCGTTGAAACTCTGAGATGAATGCCTATGTTGTGCCAGTTTGTCTCAACTGGGATAGATCTATGAAATTGATCTTTGGATCCCTCCTATCAAACATGTCCATGAGTCTCTCTGTGAACTCCCTATAGGAGGTGACACAATTGTGACCCAATGTCACCAATCCATGATACCACCACTTGTGTGCCTCGCCCTCCAAGTGTAAGGTCGTGAAACTGATGGCCTCTATCTCAGTCATCAGATTGAGCTTCTAGTATGTGTCTAGCTTCTGTACCCAAGCTCTAGCAGTACATTTGGACGATCCGTCAAAGGAAGGTATGGTGAGTTTACCAACTTTTCGGATGAAATCAATGTTATGACCTTACTGTTGTTGCGTCCCTCCTCTTTGTGGCTCTTTGGGGTGGTTCCTGAGTCTGAGTCCACAGTACTTGACTAGGGTCATGTCCTAATGGAATTCATGACCCAATGTTGCATACTCCCTCCAATACTCTGCAATGTCCTCTGCATGAGTGGGCGGCCTATGTGCTATTGACAGTTGTGTTGCTACCGAGGGTGCCCTCTGGAAACTGGGAAACAAGGGTCTGGGAATCCTACTCATAGAGGTGTATGTGTGAGTGGGTGACTGGGGTCTATTGTCTGCCCCTGAGTTCCTCTATGCTTCATGTGGGGCTTGTGTGCCCGGGGTGCCCACTATATCCAATCTATCAACCACCTATGCCAAGGAATGAGACATGGTCTGTTGACTAGCTAACATATCGTTGATAACCTGCATGAAAGTTTCCTCTGGTTCCATGGGGGACTTTCCATTGCCCTATGGTCGCTCATATTTATCTCCTAGCATCCTCTCTACCTCGCTCTTAGCCTCATGATTTTCCCTTCTCTCTACTTCTATGTGCGCATCTTCCTCTTCCTCTGAGCTGGGAGGGAAAGGAGGAAATTTGGGCCTAGGCCTTCTTTCCTTATGCCTGTTGTAAGTGACATATTCATCACCTACATGCTCACGACCATTTGGGTCTTCCGCTGCACTCATCGTCTTTAGTCACAGGCTGGCAGGACTAAAGCTATGATACCACTGTAATGTTCTTGACTTGGCTAGTGTAGGAAACATTGCTAATGTGTGTGTAGTATTAATTGTTTACAACATATAAATGATCATAATAATAACAAATGCGATAAAGGACTGCAAATTTTATATTATGATATCTCTGTAGAGTAAAAATGTCGAATGTGGCTGAATAAAATGAATCACTTAGCTAGATCAAAAGACAAAAGTGTCTTAGCCGGAATATAATAAGAAAACTAAATGATAATACCCGGTAGTAGATGAGAATTGTGGGGTCAAGGGATGAGCTGGAACTATGGTAGCTCGCACGGTAACTGCTGAAAGTACAGAAAGTTTTCCCTGGTGGCTATACCTCTCGAAAAGGCCTGGAAACTATCCCAAATGGTGCACCCTGCTCTAACTCTCAGTCCCGGTGACTGACTAGCCCCTCTGTTGGTGTGTCTGGACCCCGAATGGATCCCCCTGGGGGAATGCGCCTCTCCCTCTTTGGAAAATTGTGCCCTAGTGATTCCACTGTCGAAATCGGCTGAGAAGTATCTCAAAAATATTGCCCTAACCTACTGGGAAATGGGTCGGAAGGGTTTCCCTGAATCTGATATGATGCTCACTCGAGAACCCCAAATGTGTCTACCAAAAGTGTAGCACTCCCAAGTTTAGAAAATGCACCCCAGATAATTCCTCTGTTGGAATCTGATGAGGAAATAGTAAAAATATGTGCCTTGCCTTCCTCTCAACTAGGTCAGAGGAGAATCTCTGAACTCTCCCTAGATGGGAAAAGTCGATCCATTGAACCTCCTCAGAAGCTACGCCCTCACCTTGGATAAGTGCTCCCTTGCTACTGGACCCTGTGTAACTATTGCTAAAGAATTATGGAAGACCTGTGTGATCTTCCCGATGACTAGGGTGTGTCTCTCAACACCGAAATCAACCAACTGGTGTCTTCCTCCTGGAATCCACTGAACTATCTCTTCTGAGATGTGCCTCTCTCCTCAATGACAAGTCATAATCTGCATCATGATGAATTAGATCGTTGACCCTTCTCTTATAGATTTTCTAAACCCTAATTCATTTTTGAAACCCTAATTCACTGTTGACTTCCGAATTTAACTCATCTATTCTATTTTTAGCTCATAATGGCTTAAAAGCACTTTTAACCACTTTTAGCTCAATGTCACTTTCTGAACATAACACCTTTGAATGGAGTGACCTCTAGTAACCTTGTTTACCCCTTTTATGGCCCTGAATATAGTCTAACGGAGTGATTTATACCATTAATCCTCCTCTCTGGAGCTCCTATTTGGAAAGTGACATTATATTCTCTCAGAATCTTCAATTGATCTTAAGCTTTAAATTTATTACCCTCAACATTTTGTTCCCTCTTACCAAAGAGGCATAGATAGGGAGAGAATTGGGGATGCTTACCCATCAGGGAGTGATTGATGTAGAAGCATGTGGTTGTGACTATTGCAAGACTTGGTCTGGTGTAGCAGTAAGATCATCTTCATGGAAATCGCTTGATGGGACTTTTTTTGTTCTTTGTTCTTCTAGTGAATAGGTAGGTCATTCCCAAAGAGTTCCCTCTACTGGTTCTTGTGTGGTAGTAGGGGCCTTTGGTTCTATTTATTTCTTATCTTCCTATGAAGTAGAAACATCTAATTCCTCAAGAGTGCCTCTTGTTGTACTAGCAAGAAGCATTGTTTCTAGTTTGGTGCCCTCAATTATGTTGATTGTCGTGTCAATGAGAACGTCTAATTTCCCTATATCTCTTGTACTTCCATAGTGTTCTGGTGTTACCATTTGATTCTTCTTCATCTTGGGAGATGATACCGGAGGAATGATCTATGTTGTTTTTTGTGAAAGAGTAGAGGAATATTCCTTCTCATCCTCATTGGCTTGTGCTTGGGCTTGTTCTCGGATAAGCAACTCCATTGGTTTTGGTGGTTCAGTAGAGGTTGCTAGATCTTTGTCATCTGTGTATGTTCCGAGGAGAGTAGTGAGACCTTTGTCAAGAGTGTCTTGGTCCTATTCTTACGTGTCCAGGTGAGCATCCTACTCTTGTTATTGTGTAGCAGGGGAGGATTCATCTTCATTTGTTTCCCAGTTTTCCTCCTAGATTGGATCCTTGGGATTGGCGTTTATTCTCTTCTTACGTCGAGTTGCAGCTTTGTATTTTGTTCTTCATTTCTTCAGCATGGGAGGCAGTCTTTTGGTAATCCCTCGGAGTCACTTTGTGCCCGTTTTATTGGTTGTCATCTCCACATCATTGTCACGTTCTACTTCCACCGGAGTTACGGAATGGTGGGATTTTGCCCTATTTTTTCGCTTGGGTTTCTTTTGTGGAGTTGCAACAATTGCTCCTTTTGTCTCTGCAACCTTATTGTCTAGTGGAAGTGTTGCATCCATAGTCTCTCGTGGGACTAGAAGTGTAGGCATGGCCTTCTAAGTTTCTTGAAGAGAAGAAACCTCATTTTCATTGAGGAGAATAGATGCATTCACTATATTGTTCCAAGTGCGGCCCTATTTATGCAATGCATGGTCAACCAATAATTTGATTAGATACAACCTCTCTAGGGTTCTTGGCCCTTTGAAACAACACTTCCATAGTCTTTAATGTCCTTAATAGAAAATACGACGTATTTATTGGCCAGTTATGGAATAGATGGTCAAGCAAGCGAATGTGTTGAATGTAAATTATGACATAGAATCCTTCACAAGTAATGATGTTCTAATGTGGTGGTTTATAGAGGAATGATTAGACACATTCCATTAGAGTGTATTTATTGAAAATTTGGATAGGAACATGTACCTGGTATAACTTACCTTGAATGGTGTATGAGTATGACGCGGATCGAGTCTTAACAATAGAGGATGCAGTTCCATCAACGGTTCTCATCGAAAATATACCATCGGTGTCCTCGGTTTCATTGCCCAGAATTGCAGGAACAGTTGTGTTCGGAAATGTGAGCTACAAGTGGAGTCACGGCAATGGAACTGCAGAAATGATAGTGTATCTTTATGGTGGGGATACAAATTTCAACATAGGTGATGGAGGGGGAAAGTGTGGGTGGAAAGTGAGAAAAATGGAGTGAATTTTCAAGTGGATTAACATCAACGTGAGTCGCAGCAATGAAGTTGCAATACTCAAAGTGAAATTATTGAAACTTGTTTAGAGGGAAAAAGTCATGGCTCGAGATTTGCAGTGACAAAGTTGTAGCACGGATGATGTATTATATGTTATTTTTTTTAGTCCCAACATCGGTGGTGCAGGGAAAATGTGTAAAGTGGGAAGATGGACTAAGGTTGCAGTGGATTTGTAGCGATAAGAGTCCCAGGAATGGGGTGCAGCAATAAAAGAAAACTGAGAATTGGGTGAAAAGGAACATATAAGTTGAGTGGAATGAAGGAAGGTTGCAGTGGAGTTGCACCCCAAAGAATGGAAGAAGGGAAATTGGTAAACTTGTGGGAGGATTAGAGGTGGAGTAGCAATCAAGGGATTGGAAAGGGAACTTGGGAAATGAATCTGGAGGGTTGTAAATAAATTAGCATCCTAAATGGAATGGGACAAAAGGGTATGAATGAGGTGGGGAATTTGCAGGAATAGGAGTCACGGTGGCACGAATAGTAGTGGGAACGGAAATAGTTGTGGCAACAGAAGTTGCAGTCGCATGAGTCATAGCATAGAGAGTTCCAATGAAAAAAGTTGTTTCTACAAAGGGAGTTGCATCATCCATAGTTGCAACAAGGAGAATGGAAACAATTTTATTCTCTATTATGGATCCTGCAAAAAATTATTATAAATAAAATTTTTTTTTTTGAGAAGGATCCTGACATATTCATCATGAAATAGTGAAGTGCCCTTCTTGTTTATTCTGGTTTTTGTTTTTGGTAGCTAAGATGATTTCGCTCATTTTTTAAAAGAATTAGGAACATAAATTATCCAGCAGGAACAAGTTCCAGGTCACTGTCGGGCCATCCATTTGTAATTTTCTTCAAAAAGGATTCCTTTTATAGGAGTCTTTGGTGCAAGTGAAGTCTATGTCCATTAGCCATCAAAGAAATCATATCTTCATCAATGGTGCAAAATTTGATGGCCCCACTATCATAGATTGTGTCGATCTCATATGGACCAAGCCATCAAGTGTAAAACTTTCCTCTAAAATATTTGAACCTAGAATTGAATAATAATGCCCAATCTCCAGCCTTGAACATATTTTCTTGATAAACTTATCATGTCGTTTATCCCTTTGATGTTGTATCATTGTGGCTCAATGTATGGAATCCTACTGTAGTTCGTCCAACTCATTGATTTGGATAAATCTTTACTTCTGAGCTTCTAATAGTTCCAACCCAAGTTGTATTGTTGTCCTTAGTGTCTGAATCTATGTTTCAATGGGAAGTATAACTCGCTTCCCATAGACAAATCATAAGGTGTGCATCCTCTAGTAGTCCACCAAGTGGTCATGTAGGCCCATAAGGATTCAAGGAGTCTACCGTCCCAACCCGTGAGGTGTATTATGATAATTTTTGTAATGATGCCCTCAAGTATTTTTTTAGTCCCCTCTACCTTTCCCATTTCCTGTAGATGATATGGTGTCGTTATTCTAGGTTTCATTTTGTATTTGTCCATGAGATCTCCAACAAGTGGTTATGTGAACTTATTTCCTCCATCGGTCACTATATCTCATGGTATTCTGAACCTTACAAAAATTTAATCATGGAGAAATTGTACTGCTTCTTGTTTAGTTGCCGTTGAAAGTGGCTTGGCCTCCATCCATTTTGTGACATAGTCTGTACAGACAAGGATGTAGGAGTGTCGAATAGATGGGGGGTTTATTGGTCTCACAAAATCAATGGCTCATTTATCTAAAGGTTCTAACACCATCTATGGTTGTAGTGGCATTTCATCCATTTGTATGGGTCTACTCATGCATTGACAGTTGTCGCACCTCTTCACATATTATTTGGAATGTAATACCCTTGGTAAAGTATTTTGTACCCAGTTCTTTTATCTGCAAAGTGGCCTCCACATGGCCCATCATGACAGGATTTTAGTATCTCATGGACTTCATCCTCTCGTGCACACCTTCTGATAATCAAATCAGGTCTAGTTTAGAAGAGATAACCATTGATCCATGAGAATATTTCACTTTTCTTGACTATACTTTGTCATTCTTTGGGGGTTAGGTGATGTGGAAGTTTAATTGTAGCCAAAAAGTTAGCAATATCTACAAACCAAGGTGAGTTAGTAGATATTTCAAAGAGATGTTCATTTGTAAAATGGTCTTCTACCGAAGGTTCATTCTCATTAGATGTTATTCTAGAAATAAATCCAACCACTACATTATCTTTTCTTGGTTTTTCTAAAATGGTAATGTCAAATTCTTGCAATAAAAGTAACCATCTAGTGACCCTGTCATTTTTTATTGGTTTGTTCATTAAATATTTAATAGCAGCATGATCAGTATGCAAGATTACAGAATATCCAGTAATGTAGTGTCTAAACTTGTTTATTTCATGAATAACAATAATAAAATCTTTCTCAGTTACTGTGTAATTTAATTCAGCAGGCGAGAGATTCTTACTAACATAGTATATTGCATATGGTTTTTTTACTTCGAGTTGTCTGTGGACTTCTCTGAAGGCTATTTTGGATGCGTCTGTGGAAATGTGGAATGGGAGGGTCCAATTAGTTCCTCTTATTACAAAAGCTTCAGATACTTTGACTTTTAATTCATCAAGAACATGTTGGCATGTCTTTGTCCATACAAACTCGATATATTTGCTAAGTGAGGAAAATAATGGACAAGCAATACATGAAAAAATTTCAATGAATCTATGGTAATAACCAGCATATCCTATAAATATTTGTACCTACTTTTGCGAAGTTGGAGTTAAAAAATTAATTATTACCTTTATTTTTTCGGGATCGACTTGAATATCTTTTTCTGAGATGTAATGTCCCAATACAATTCCATCGGTTGCCATCGGTTTCCATCATGAAACATGTTTCATTACTAAGGGAAACATTTGACTTCTTCAATCTGATGTAATGTCCCAATACAATTCCATCGATTGCCATCGGTTTCCATCATGAAACATGTTTCATTACTAAGGGAAACATTTGACTTCTTCAATCTGATTAATGCATTTTCTAGATTGGCTAAGGCTTCATCAAAATCATCCCCATATGTTGTAAAATCATCCATATATATTTCCACACAATCATGAACAAAATTAGAGAATATACCTATAACAGCTCGTTGAAAGGTGGTGGTGGCGTTGCATAACCAAAAATGGTAGAACATGATAGGAGAATGTCCCCCAAATATAGGTGAACTTTGTTTTCTCTTAGTCTTCTGGGGTGATTTGGATCTAGTTGTATCCACTGAAATTGTCGAGGAAAGAGAAATACTTCTTTCATGTGACTGTGTACAAAACCTGATCGATAAATGGTAATGGAAAGTGATCTTTATATGTTTCTTTATTAAATTTTGATAATCTACACAAATCCTCCATTTACCATTTTTCTTTGTTACCATGAAAAGAGGGGAGACTCGTTGGCTATCAGAAATGGGATAGATCAAGTTAGTTGTAAGCAGTTTTTGTATCTCTTCTTTGACTATGTCTTTCATAGTTGGGTTCATCCAGAATTGATATTGAAAAATGTGTTTGAATCCTTCCTTGATATATATATGATGGGTACACAGATCAGGGTATATCCCCTTCATGTCAGAGTAATCCCAGGTGAAGGAATTATTGTTCTTTCACAACACTTGAACCAATCACTCTTTTTGTTGTTCGGTTAGTCCTTGGTTGATTTTCAAGGTTTTATCTAGGATAATTTCTATGGTTTCTATAAGGGATCTTTCCAATTTTTCTTGTATCGATTTGTGTTCAATTGTTGAGATGCTTATGGAAGGTAAGGAAAGTTGAGTTTTTGGTTTCATAATATGCTTAAGAAAATGTTTGTTTTGTGAGGAAGAGGAGGAGGTTATAAAATCATTGATTTCGTCGGCCTTTGTTTTATCTCTTATGGTCAGGTATTGATCTTAGGACCTGATGGGATTCCCCTTGTTCATCACTTTCTTCTCCATCAACCCAAAGTGGTGTTTCTAGGTCTATGTTGGGTTTGGAAGGAGGGTAGAGAGTTAATTGTTTGGTAGAAGTGTCATGGGAAATAGTCATGTTGCCCGATTGACAATCGATATAAGCATATGCAATGGCCAACCATGATCATCCCAGGATTAGAGGATACCCTCCTAGAGAGGTTTTAGGTTGTAGGCCCATGAACCCAGTGGGATATTCCCATGAATCCATAGAGATCACTACATCTTCTAAAATTCCTTCTTGTTTAATGGTGGGCCTGTCAACGAGTTGAAGTACAATGGGGGTTTCCCTAAGGCTTGTAAGTCCTAGGGATTGAATGGGCTTGCGTGTCATAACATTGATGGCAGCCCCTAATTCAATTAATGTGTTACTAATAAGTGTATTATTGATTTGTACATTAATGACTATACTACCAGGGTCAGAATACTTATGGGAGAGAACTCCCCCCATCATTAGATCTGATAGTTTCCCCATGATGTGAACAATTTTGGGATCCTTTCATTTCCTATTGGGCTTCCTCAAACAAATTTCTCTTACCGCTTTTGAATAAATAGGTATGTCTTTAATGGCTTGGAATAATGGTGTTTTGACACACACATTCTTGAGTTCCCCTACGAAATCAAATTGAGGTTGTATAGAGGGTTTGTCTTGATTTTTCCTTTTAGGATAGGGTGGGTCCCGAAGTATCGGGTGGGTATTTTCGGGTAGGTTGCAAGTCCATCAACTTGTTCCATTTTGGCTGGCCTCTAATTATTTGAGTTAGGTATAAGTTGTGCAATTAGTTATGATTGAGAAGGGGTGGATGTAGATGCATGCATCAGAGGCGGGGGAAGAAGTTTCATTGGTGGTTGTGTCATAAGTTGTTGGGGTCCTCCCATGGTGGGGTTTCTCCAACCTTGTTGCCATGATAGATTGGGAGGGGGAGCTACCCATTGTTGAACAGGAATTCCCCATGTTTAAGAATCATGTTTCATTAAAGGATTAGTTCAATATGAATTGAAATATTTGATTGGTCTTGGATCATACCTTGGGATTTAGCCTGCCAGGGTCACTTCTGAGAGACGTAGCATAATTGTTCCTACTCATCAACTTTTTGATAGATGGCCTTTAATACAGATAGGGATGGAAAATAATGCATAGCATGGTCATCACTGCATATACCGTAGACCTCAATCTAATCCAACATACATTCTCTCTTTGGGTGCCTCGTTCTACACTTTGGGAAAAATATAGCCAATGCTCGTTCTATTTCCTCCTACTTCTTTGTCTACAGTGTATCTAGTTGGGAGCTCAGGGAAATAAGTATATATGTTTTAAATCATTCTAACATGTTCCCAATTTCTTCCCTTGCTACTCCACTTCCAATAGTATTTCTTGTTCTTTCCAATATATATCTTGGCCCTTTTCGTGTTTTAGATGTGCCTCTAGAATACTTACGGCAAAGTTCCAATATAGTATCATACTCCAACTGAGAGACATATCCCCCGCCCATAAGGTTGAGTAGTTTTATACAATCATATCATATTCCTTTTAGAAATAGTACACGTCACAGTTTAGGAGCCAAGTCTCCTTGTTTTTCCCTTTGTAGGTTGTAAGTGAATCACTCGACGTGGTCTTCCAAGCTCTCATCTTCATGTTGCATCATCTTGAAAAATTCCTCTCTTCTTTCCTTATCTTTGTAGTAGTCTTGGTATTTGTCCAAAAACAAAATTTTCATTTGGTCCCATGAACAAATGTTGTCCTTTCTGAGGCCCATGAACCATCGTAGTGCAGTGCTCTTAAGTGTGGCAGGAAAGAGCTTCAATTTCTAGGCATATGTCGCTTAGTCGTAGCTTCTGCAAAGAACATCAAACTAGAAGAGGAAGGTATCAGGCTCTTCTTTTGATATCCCATGAAATTTTGGAAAGGCGTAATGAGGTATGTTCTTCATCTTGGTTTCCTCATCGGTTTTTTTGATAGGGAATCTGAAAGTCGTGGGTTCCTCTTAGTCAATTTCGTGTGTCATTTCCTTTCAAGGGTTGTCCTCTGCTTCTAAATTTACCTCGGGAAAAAGGAACTCTTCAAAATGATATTGCTTGGTGATATGCTCCTTTGACAATGGTATCTTGGTGTACAAAGATCCTTGCACAGTATTTGATACCCAAGGAAGTGCTTAAGGATGTTTTTTGGTAAGAGAAATTGATGTGGGTGATAAGTAATTTGGTTGATGTTTCTCCTTCCCCTTTTGTGATGGACCTACATTGTTATTTTTTGGGGGGGTTTTGGAAGAGCTAATAAATCTACCCTACTGATTTCGAGATTTGGCGATAGAAAAGACTTAGAAAATCACCCTACAAATCACTGAAATGAAATCATAACGTCTATTCTAGTGAAATGAAGAAAAATCCACACAAATCAGACAACACTACTTGCTTTTGATAGTTCCCCGACAACGGTGCCAAAAACGACGGACCTTTCAATTACTTTCTAATTAACTTAGTAAAAAAATGAAGAGTTGTACATTTAATTAACGATTTGGGGCTCTATGGAACTTGCGAACTATCATGCACAATCTATTCCAGAAGAGTGTTGTTTTGACTATGGCATTGTAGCACTTTAGTGTCACAATTTAAAGACTCATAATACTTAATTAAGTCACCAACTTATGTTAAGGCCTAAGTTGCATTGGAGAAATTAAATCGCACCGGCGAGAATCGAAATCACACTTGCAAGAAATTAAGATCACACTTGTGAAAATCAAAATCACTCTTGAAGGAATTGAAATCACTCTTGCAGAAGATAAAATCACACTGGCAAGATTTAAAATCACTCTTGCGGAAATTGAAGTCATTATTGTGGAAATTGAAATCACTCTTGCAGAAATTGAAATCACACTAACAGGAATTGAAATCTCTCTTACAGAAATTGAAATCACACTTACAAGAATTAAAATCACACTTGCAAAAATGAAACTTATGTTTATGGTCTATTAATGACTTGCTCGAGTAAAGGAAGGTCTTGTGTCATCACAACAATTAAGTGTTTGTTCATTCAATATTAATCCAATAACATTAATCCAAAATTGTAAAGACTAAACCTAAAGAGAATTAGACAAAAAACACGCTAAGTGCAACTGCAAGAGGAGTTGCAGCACAAAAAGAAATCTGACGGAGTTACAGCAACGTGAATCACGACAACTAAATTCTATTATAACCAAAACCTAAAGAGACATGAATTGTAGCAATGAAAAGTGCATAACAATTTTTGTAAAATGTTGAACTTGGAAAACAAAACCACTTATAAAATGTAACATTGTTCTATATATTGGGAATGATAGTAGATTGAAAGATAATTCAAAAATACGAATACTTCACTATGATTTTAGAGCAACAACAAACTAGAAAACATACACAACATGTGGATAAAGTTATGGACCTGGAATTATAGAAATTAAAAGAAGCTACACAATAGAATAATTGAACAGAAGTAAAATGTTAATTATAACACTATCATTACAGGTAATACCTGACTAAGTAGGGGGCCCTACCCCCTTAGGCAGTGTACTAGATTAAGGAACCAGAATCACACATTTCTGGTTCAATACATCAACACACAAGTAGAAAGGTGGAATTGAATTTGTATTGTCATAAGTTGAAAGATACAATAATGAAATGTACTTTCCCGAATAGTTTCCTTCCCTAGGCTCTTAGGGAGCCGAGGATTTTATACAATACAACTACTATTCTAAAATTATATAGACCGCGGATGGACAATCGTGAGAATTCGTTTGTTCATTCGGTTACAACGATTCTTTCAATTACAGGTGTATGTTGACTCAATAAGTAACCAATTTGTTTAATCACCCATTTGTCTTTTTTCTCTTTCTCTCGTGGATATTGGTTCCCAATTTTCGGCTCCCAACTATCAGCTATAACATTGACCTTTGGGATGGTGAGTTATTTTCGGAGTCGCAACACAAAAATTGTGCATGCGGTTGTAATTGTTTTGTCTAGAATTGTAGCAATCATGGATGCACCTTGAGTTGCAGTAATTGTGTTTTGCATCCGGAATTCTAGCAAGTTGATTTTCACCTGAAACTATGTCAACTTGGAGTTGTAGCAGACAGAGGTTGCAGCTACTAGATTCATGTGCAGTAATGTTAGTGACTTATAGTAACACATTCCTTCCTAAGAATTATGCAAAAATAACGTAATAATGGCATATGGAGTAGGATTCATATCTTTGGTGAAAAATGAGGTGAACTGGATAATTTAAGTATCAAAAAGGAAAGTGTTAGACAGAAAATGTTAAGAAAAAAGGTACAAATGAGTGTTGAAAGTATGCCATTTTTAGGCACTCGTCATCTCCCACTTCAATCATGAGGGATTGACATTGTGCTTTCTTGTTTTCCAAGGTAGCATAAATCCTTTCCATGTCTCCTCCCATATATTCAACTATTTTAGCCTCTTGAATGTTACATACAGTCCTCATCCTTTCACCTTTGTGAAGACATCCCCTATATAAGTAATTTCCCTCACATCCCCAACTTTTTACAGGTTGTTGCTTTGGATTTCCCCCAAATGAATCTACTTCCTTGTGCTCATTTTGGGTTTACTATCCTTGTTGATTTGATTGTGAGTTTATCTTGAAAAATGGTGGCTTAAAACCTGTATTCCTTTTCTCCCTTTTTCCTTTCATCTTGTCGTTCCAAGTTTTTTGGAAATCTGGGCTTCCTCTATTATGCTCATAAAGATGTGTTTCTCTCTTTATGGCCTCTTTCAAAGTTCTAGGGTTATCGTATTGTATCTTTTCACTATAGAAAGAGGGTAACCCACTCAGAAACATTTTTATTTTGACCTCCTCTTCCTTTATGAATTCCACTTACTTCAACTCAAAGAACCTCTTCTCATACTCATCCATTGTCATGCTTCCCAACTTGAGTTCAAATAACTCTTTAATCTTTCTTTCATAGTAATGCTCAAAAAAATATTTTTCTTGGAAATATCCTTTGAACTGACTCCATGAGACCTTCTTCTCATCAAGGTGTTTTTCTTGCTTAAGTTGATCCCACCACATGGTTGCCTTTCCTTGCAATTGGTAGGTTGCAATTATTGTTTCTACCCTTGACGATAATCATGAAGCTCGAAATATTTCTTCATTTCCAACGACCAGGCCTTAACCTATTCTCCCTTCCTATAGTCACTATTGAATTTTGGTGGGTTGGTTTTCCTGAGTTCACCTTGCAAGATGTCTTCATATAGCCTTCTCCTCTATCTCCTCACTAGAGACACACTTGGGGTTGCTTCCTAGACTTGAACTTGAATGAAATCTCCTATTGGATTGCTCTAGGGAATGATGGTGCCTCCTCATGCTCCTTGACTTCCTACCATTCACATTCTCATCCCTTCTTCTATGGGATCTACATGTTGTCACTTGTCTAGCAATAGCTTCTAGCTTTGTGCCAGATTATTTATTGGCTTGTCTTTGTAGCATGTTCAAGCTCTAAAGTATATCTTCATGAACCTTCATAATCTTCTCATTATCTTTCCTATAACTTTACACTTCTCTCTACATGCTTCTCATAGTTATAGGATCATACCTCTCTCTTCTTCCATTAGATTGTGTCTTGGTGTTTCATATGCTGACATGTAGCCCTCTAAATTCCTCTCCATGAATGTATGACCCTTGGGCATCTTCCATGACTGTGGTTCTCATATAGGAACCAAAATGATTTTATGTACCTCTAAATGTTGCAAGAAAATGTGCATGAAAATAAATTTATTTTAGAAAAAAATATACATACATACACAATTATGGAAAAATAATGCAAAAATTTGTATTCTCTTTAATGCCACCAGTCATCTTCTTTTGCATTGATTGTAACTTATAGTGCCCAGATCAATTATATGGGTTGATAGATGGATTCTCCCATCCAAGATATTTCTAATGACTGCTTTCTTGCTCAAAACTTGAGCTCTGAGAAGAAAGTTATAGTTATTTGAATATTGCTAATTTAGCCCTTTTTGTACATCTTTCATTCTAGTGCAATTAAACCCAGACATCAACTTTTGCCACTTGTATAAGTAAATATGTCACAAACTGGAGAAACGTTTGTATGAGACATAGATAATAATGATGACATATAATAAATAACAACTCTTATATTTTCATTCTAATGCTCTAGTAAAAAACTACAACAATATGGGGATGACAACTTTGTCCTTTTTCTCCCCTTTTTCCAGACTTAGAATTTTTAGCCCAGCTTGTTATCTCCCAAACTATGCACTTCTGGAAAAAATTTAGTAAACCAAAGTTGTTTGTCTTGATGAGTGTACAAAATTTTGAGTAAATAATGTTTTTCCAAATTTTCCATCTGGGGACCCTTTTCCTCCTCTTAAAATCCCAAAAATCCCCAAAGTGGCCCAAAATAGTGGATTTTTCCCTATTTTAGCATCCCCATTCCAAACCCATTAGAAATTATTCAATCCATTCATGGGTTATTTCCATGTCTTCTTTTTTGAATTTCTCTAAGAATTCCAACTTAATTTGGATCTCTTCCAATGATATGGACTCAGATCTTTAAAAATAATTATTTTGCAATTTCTGACAAATCCAAGCATAAATGGGAAATGGCCCTGTATGAAACTTATGTATCCCTCCTTATTATGGACAAAACTCGGAATTTTCATCTAAATATATCTTAATATGCTCTAGTTATGGCCAAAATAAGAAAATGGCTTGAGACTTTGTTTGTTTTTTGAGACACTGAAAGACAATTTTGCCTATGTGGCATCCTTGTTGATGTGGAATTTTGGGTCCACATGGCACCCTCAAGTGATGCCATGTCACCCTCCTGGCCCTCCTATTCTGCATTGTCAGCCTTCTCTCTCTTTTTCTCCTCTTTTTCTTACATTGGCCTAATAATTTAATAAAATATTAATTTTTTATAGGCCCTACCTGATCAACTGGCATACCTTTGCCCCCAGATGGAGAAAAGGTCCCACCTTGACTGAAAAAATCCATGTGGCACCCCTTAATTGGCTATGGGGATGGGTGGATCTCATCCCACACCTTTACCTTGGCGCACGCGAACTTGCACGTTTCCCATATCTGATGGTGGAGATTGGATGAGATTGACGGTGGAGAGGCCATGTCGCATCCCAAAAGTGTACGAGGTGTAATACACCCCCATGTTTGTGAAATTCCAAATTGCTTGCTATGTGGCATGATCTTAATGGTGGTCGCATGGTATAAGGTCTCGAGCCAAAACTGCTTTGCCTCCCATGTGACAGTGGTTTATTATATTGGTTATACCACCGCCTCATGTGGCTCCCACGTCACTTGTCATTGTGCTACCAACTACCACCATGGATGTAGCACACCTGACCTCTTAATTATGCTTAGGATGGTGGGATGCTCAAATTTCTTCTCTCTCCTCAAAATAAATATTTGGGTTTACCCACCCTGGTTATGGTCCATCACCATTACTATGAAGACTTCTCTTATCATAGTATTTATTGTGATAAGTATTACTTGTTCGACCCCCACTCCAAAACTTCCAATGAAATCCCTCCACGTGTTTCACTACAATGACTAGGGATCTATATGCCCCCAATCGAATAATCAAAATTACTCTTTTTCTTCATATCAATGATTTGTAGCGATTCGGACCTATACTCACCAGAACGACTAGTTACCAAGATTTACATCCATACCAATGGGTTCTCCTCTTATGATTCATTCCTATAGATCCAATGACTCTCAGACTTGGAAAACCAATGGCTCTAATCACATTGACTCCTCAAACCTCTCGACGGTTATCACTCATCTTTTCCATTATTCGATATGTGAACTGGTGGGGTCAGCGACAATCTACAGTCAAGATTACCCCACGTCCACTCTTCGATATACGACTCACATTCACTCTTAGATTCCTTCACCATCGAAATGTATACGTAATGGTTCCATAACCGCTCCAACCAACCCACTTCGATGGCACACCCTCCGATGGATCTGACGATCCTCATTCACCTCATCTGACGGTCAGGGTTCACTCATGGTTTACAAATTCTTGGAAATTAGGGTTCATAAACCATCCTTCTTGAAGAAATCCACATGAGATCCAATGATTGAGATCCCACGAAACACCACCTGATGGATCGACAGTCCTCAAACCTTCTCATCATCAAACTCCCATCTCGTGCCCTCTCTCCAAACCTCCAACAAACTTACATGGAACACCAACTATCACGGTTTTATCTTAAATTCCTCTGATAGATCAATGACTCTCATTGACTTGGATTTTTCCTCATCGAAGTCCCATTTCAACCTCACCCTAGGTCTCTCTGATGGTCGTGTTGTCCAACCAATAGCTAAGATCATCTCACCATGCCGAATACACAACGGTCATTTGTCCTAACTCAAAACAGGGGTTTTCTTCATAATAACATTTTGAATATGGACTTAATCATTTATGGATCCCTCGGGATTATTCCTTAAGGTGTTTACCATGTCTCTTGGACTCTCACTTTCACTCCTAAGCTAACTAAGGCAATTTCACCTCATAACTTGGATGAATATTTGCATATCCTACGAACTTTCCATTTTGAATCAAGGATTTCCATTGGGCTTAACGCTCCCTAGCTACACATAAAACCTCCTCAGATGTTAGGGTATTTCACTACCAATTCCCTGGTGAATATTTTCATATCTTGCGAGATTACCATTCAAGGGCTTGCAGTTTCACAGGGTTATACCCATCATTACCATCACTCATCCAGTGAAGGTTTATACCCTGCAAGCATTGCATTTCAAAGACTTGCATTTTTCACAGGTATACACTTTACTATTTCACTTCTTACTTGGTTACATAGGTTTATCAGGTTAACAGTGGAAACAAGCATGCAAAATCCATTTTACTCGGGAATTTAACCATTCCTTCACACATTTCATATTTATCATTTAAATTATAAAACAATATATTTGCATCATTAAACATAAATCGGGCATGTTAAGTTAAAACACTTATTTGTTCAAATATGAAACCATCCAACTGACTAAGAGAGGAATCCTTTCCTCCCAACCTTAGGTTATGTCGCAATATGATTTTCTACAACATGCCACCCCCATTCCAAGCCATGATACTACAATGGGATTGATTCAACTGAATACCCAATTAGGCTTATGGTACAAGAAGGTTACTCTCCTTCACTCCACTGGAAACAATAGAAATTCCTCTCTTCCCACTGAGCTTGGGACCTCCAGGGGTTTATCAAGAACCTTCCCAACTGGATTTCCTCTACACAATGGATCCCCTTCTCTGCTAAACATTTCCTCACCAGAATTCCCTTGCTAGTCTCGGTTTCTTTCTAGTAAGCACCAAGTCACATTCCTCTATTGCTCCACTCTAGATCTGGTTCTTCTCTGTTCCAGGGTGGCCATTATTGTTTTGGGAAAGTTTTCTATGTTTCTTCAAAAATAGCTTCCCAACAACTCTCTCACTCAAAGTGACATGTGTGAGTCTCCTCCTCACTGCTTGTCCAACTGTGAGGCTACAACTCACTCTGTTTACTTTGGTTCTCTGTGAGAATCCACCTTCAGCTTCTCAAGTTGTTGTCATCTTCCCTTAGCACCTTCACCTTTTCTTCTACTCTCTCTCTCTCTCTCTCTCTCTCTCTCTCTCTCACACACACACACACACACACACATGCTCCATCAGTTCATCTGCATCCCATGTTTTCACATATGGGTGATGTTTTCCACCTTTGGTCTCTTCTTCCCCTCATTCCTTAGGATTCTCGTGACTTTTGTCAGACGCAACCTCCAATCAAGGATTTGAATTTGAAGAGAAAATATAGGGGCTTCCTTCTGTTATTTTTTTATTGACTCTTTGGCTCCCCAAAACATCAAATCTATTAGTAGTTATAACTACTTCAACCACCAATCCTACTACCCATGACTGATCACGTGGCTATATGTAGATCTAAGTACGTTGGAAAATGATGCATTCAAAGTTGTAGATGTAGGATGGAATGCTGAGTAAGATTCCTATTGTCTTAATTGAAACTTCTCGACTCCTCCTCACCAATCCACTTCACCAATTCCACTTGTGATATCATGGTTAGTACTCAAAGCATTTCCCTCTCAGAAAATTGTTTGATGCTTTCTATTAATTAAAAACATAATTACATGTTGCATAATCACATTATATGAAGTGTTAAAATAATTATAGTTATGGGGGGAATAGGGTGTTACAGTGGACCTTCCACCATGTCCCTACAATTGTGGAAATCTATGTCATTGCCATGTGGCCTCCACGTCATGTTGACATCATGTATGGAAAAATACTCAAATTTTCTCAAATTTCAATTTTTTTCATAATTGCATAATTTTGAAATTTTTACCAGGGCTACCATGTAACCCAAAATTAAGCTTGCTAATGGCCAATTCAGGCATGGTGCATATAGATTCGACCTTTACACCCTAACTTTGAAACTCTTATGTCAAATTCTCAACCAATTTTTCTGCAGAAATTGGGGCTTTTTCCCAATTTCGCCCAAGTCTTCATGGCTACAATATAATTTCCAAGATTCGACCAATTACAGGCCCAACACATGCATATTTATAGATTAAAATTGGGGATTTTAACCCATGAAATCGAAATTACCAAAATCACAGGAAATCTCTTCACACTTTTTCCTGGAAAAATCTCACAACAACATTGCAAACATTTTTGGGCTTTAAATTTGAAATTTTAGCTTCTGCATGCAGAGTCTGGCCTATACAGGCTTATTGTTTGAACCAATAGCTCAGATACCATTATGTGATGTCCCCCGGCTTAAATGAGGAACATTACGTGTAGAAAATACACATACATTTGAAAACTTCTTATGCTAATTAATTCCTATAGCTTACTAGCTACAAATTAAACATATTTTTAACTAAAATATGATACCCATAATTAAATGCATCTACAACATTCTAAATGAACAAAATGAAGCCCAAATAATCATCTACAACAACACATAAAATCCATTCTCATGCACAGGGTAAAACGTAGCCACAAAACTCATAAGAAACTCAAAAAATAGATAAACGCTTATTTTTTTAAATGTTTGTGCAACCCGCTAATTGGGAAGGATGTTCCACCCAACCATAGAATTGTTATTCCAAATCTCAAAAAAAAAGTCACTCCCAAGATGGGACTAGGAATCCACAAGAAAATGATTCCTCTCAAAGTTCACTCACAACTCAAAATCCCACAATCCATCGATATTCTCCTACAACTATCCTGAATTTCCTCTAGATCTCTTCCTCTTGACCTGCCCAACCCAAGGAATGTACCCCTTCACTACTCTCATTCCATTGGGTGTCCCATTCGTTTCTTAGGGTCTCTCTAACATAGGTAACCAGAAATCTATCTGTTGGGAACTCAAAGGAATTCACTGCTAGGAAAACTATTAGTAAACAACAACAAACACTTGATGTTCCAGTGCAACTCATACAAGATTTCACTCTTCAGGCATGACAACCTAGCTCTTGAATTCCAACTTCATAACACTCAAAAAATGCTCCATCATGCTCCATATTTCACCCAGTCTTCTTGGGCTAGTTCCAGTGCTCTTTTTCCTTTCTCTCCCTTGTTGTTCATACCAAAACTGAATGTGAAAAACTACCTATTCTCCCCCATACGAATTTTCCTCTATTTTCCCAAGACAATTGACTTCTCACTCTGCCCAATGTTGATTGCACTACAACCCCATGCTTACAATAACTATGGATGTGACTTCTATACCCACCCCTTGACAAGTATTTAGTGATTGGGATCTCATACACTCAAACAAAAAATAGAAGGTTGTCTCAATGATAATAAAATTCAGAAATATGGGTTTGGATTAATACCCACAATTAATTACCTCCTTGGGCTCCTCTTAGACACTCACAGACATTCCCCTCTCTTGTGGATTAATTATCCCCCATCTCTGTCCATATTCCCAGTAGTTGGGATCACATTATATTTATTAAAATCAGAAAATACATTTTCATATTTTATAGCTTGGCCATAGCCATATTCATATATACATCATGCATTAATTAAAATGAGGATTATAGTGGGGATGTTGTTAGAAAAACAGGATCGCGAAGCAATAAAATAAAACAAATGAGAAAATAAAACACAGAAGATACGCAATACAATAGAGACGCAGATATATGTGGTTCACCCAGTGTGGGTTACGTCCACCAGAGAAATTGCCAGGTCCTTCCTTTTATTATCTAGCAAAATGAAGGGATACAACCTACAACACACTCATTGTAACTTCCTCTTCTTTCTCTCACAATCTCCTCTCTCTGATTACAATATTTTCAATGATACATAGTCACAATACAATTCCCTCATAAAAGAGGGTTGTCTTCTAGGAAAAAAAACCATATCATAACTTCTAATGTTAGATCTACGACCTTATAATGAACGGTCCATATTTACTATGAAATTACAATGTACATTTACAAGGCAATTTTTCCTTCGGGGCCTTCACCTCCAAACCCCCACCAGGGGCCCTCTTGAACCCGGACCCTGTAAGGGGGAAATCCCCCCCTGCAACCCCCCCACGTGGAGGGGTGTACAGTCTTCATGGGGTATAAACATGGCTGAAAACAAAGACCTATGAATTAGTAAGATAATTAGGCTCCGCAGCCAATAATCTCCCACTTGGATACTGATCTCAACAACTCCACGGTTTTTGTATCTACTAGACTATGATCCTTCTTGGACCTAGCAAATTTCTTATCTTCAACTTCATCCTTGAAGACCAACTGAAACTAAGCAGGAAATCAGTTTCTCCCTGGTTACTCCCTTTGTTAAAATATCTAGAGGATTCTGGCTAGTATGTATCTTTTCCAACTTCAAATGTCCATCTTCCAAGACGGATTGTATGAAACGATACCTGAGTTGTATATGCTTATTATTTGAATGGAAGGTTGAGTTCTTTGCTAGATGAATGGTGTTTTCACTATCACAGTACAACCTGTTATACTCCTGCTTCTTTCCCAATTCCTCCATAAACCTCTGTAACCAAATCATTTCCTTACTAGCCCTTGTAGCAGCAACATACTCTGATTTTGTTGTTTAAAGTGAAACAACCTTTTGCAGTTTCGAAATCCAACTTACTGTTGTTCCACCTACAGTAAAAACATACTATGTGGTGCTCCTCCTGCTATCTTTATCACCTGCCATATCTGAATTAACATATCCCTGTAAAACAGTGTCTGAACCTCCAAAACATAATGCATGAGTAGCAATACCTCTCAAATACCTGAGAATCCACTTTATTGCCTCCCAATGTTCTTTACCTGGATTGTTCATATACCTTCTCACAACTCCCACCGCATGTGCAATATCTTGTCTTGTGCAAACCATCACATACATCAAGCTGCCAACTATTGATTAATAAGGGACCTTGAACATCTATTATATCTCCTCATGTGTCTTGGGACACATTTTATTGGTTAATTTGAAATGGTTGGCCAAAGGTGTGATAACTAGTTTTTCATTTTGTATTCTAAACCTCTCCAACACCTTCTCTATGTACTCACCCTGAGACAATGTCAATTTGTGATTTTTCCTGTCTCTTTTTATTCTCATACCAATTATTTTCTTCG
>ML794335.1:532856-569647 GCA_009831015.1 Picea engelmannii | reverse complement strand
AATAAACAAATATAAACTCTTTATCATTAAACTTAATAAAGCTCAACTATAGAAATAGTTGAAATAGCATTGTACAAATTAAACTACTCTAAAACTCCGACATTTGAAATATCTTTGTCAATAAATGGCTCGGATAAAGCATAGAGAAATGTCCCATAGAGATAAAGAAAGAAAACCCCTTTAACAAATTGAAGTGATGGTGGCAATATGGGAGAATATGTTCAAGTGTAGACAAGAGTATATACACATGGAACCTCCCATAAGCTTGATTCCAATGGTCTAGGGTATTTTTGAGGGTGCATGTTAAATGTATGTATGAATGATGGTCTTGTCACATAAATTCTAACCCTAGACTCCAGTTAGACTTTGTTGGTGATTGGCCCTAGACTCCCCCACAGCAAAGTCCAAATTCCTCTTATACTCCCCCACAACAAAGTCCAAATTCCTCTCACATTCCAATTAGGCTTTGTTGGCGATTGGGTCGTGCAGGCCAAACGACACACATCATCATAGTCGTACAAAGGAATGGAACCAAGTCCTTCGCCGGATCGTTTCCCATCTTGAAGGGGACGTTAACAATATTCGCCTATTTGACTTTGTGGCCTTTGGAAATAATTTAAAAATAAAATGTTGGACCGCCGGAATCAGTTAAGCATTTTTTATTTGTTGTTGGAAGGCTTTGGGTGGCCAGCTGTCCGTTTCACCGGTCCCTCGGCTGCCGACTCGGACGACTGAGCAATCAACGCGGCAGCGATCCGATCAAGTGACCGCAATTTGTCCCTGACAAAATGAGCACGCTTCTAACAACACCGGACACAAGCCTTAGAGGTTGGGCCAACCCGTCCCTTCCGCGTGTGCAGGTGGAAAAGAAGAAAACTCCTGGGATTTGACACCGGAATCCAAGGCACTGAAACGAGTCACGGGTGGCAGCTGGCATTAGGAGCCCCAGTCGTCGTGGGCCCGGCCTCGTGGTTCACTTTTCAACGCTCCCAGCAGTGGAGTGGAGAAATATAAAAACTGGTGGCGTGGTGGGCCCCGGGTGGACCATTTCAGAGAAGCGTCGCGCAATTGCGGGGGTGGACGAAGCGGCCTGTCCCGTCAATCCTCTACTCCGAAAATTAAAACACTTACGATTAATCTCTGTCGCATCCGCCATAAAAACAAGATAATGGCTGCGTCCCGCCGTAATTTCCTTTCCCACCTACCAAAATTACTGACCCGGATCGATTTTCACGACTTACGAGATGCGCATTCATTTAACGAACCGTTGTCCCTCAATTAGTCGCCGCCTTTTCTCCGTAGGCGTTTCTTGAGTCCATGCTCCCCACTACGTTAATGGTTAACCTCTATTAATGTATTAATGTTACCAAATCAGTTCAAATTTAGAGGGGTAGAGTATAAATATCTTTGTAGATTTTATCAGTTAAATCGCTGGATGGAGGGGTTTCATATACTCATTTGATGTCTGACTTGGTCGTGACCTTAAAAATAAATTATTAAATAATCGTAGAACCCTTGTGCATTAATTAAATAACTGGTAGAACCCTGTGCATTAAATAACCTACGCGGTAAGAGCTCCAGGGAGGAAAATCTTGCCCAATAAATAATAGTCTGAGTAAAAATCGTGGCATATCTTTGTAGATTTTATCAGTTAAATCGCTGGATGGAGGGGTCTCATATACTCATTTGATGTCTGACTTGGTCGTGACCTTAAAAATAAACCATTAAATAACCGTATAACCCTGTGCATTAATTAAATAACCGTAGAACCCTGTGCATTAAATAACCGACGCGGTAAGAGCTCCAGTGAGAAAAATCCCGCCCAATAAATAATAGTTGGAGCAAAAATAGTGGCTGGGAAACTTGAACTTTTTAGAAAATGAAAGAGGTGGCAATCAACTAGCCATCATAGTAAATTTTAAATATGATTAAGTAAAAGTAAAAATAAAAATAAATGTGCCCATTATTAATAGGTATACGCCTTTCGACGTAATTATTATTATTATTACTAAATCATTTCATCAAAAAATTTAATTAATAATTAAATCGCTTCAAGAGATTTTCTTGATAACCACTTTAAAATTAGAAAACTATATATTTAAAAATAAAAAATTCCATCGCCAAAAAAATATTTATTTAATATATGAATTCTTTGATTAAAAAAACCATGGATGCGCACATTGGAAAGCACGATGGAAATGCTTTTGTTAAAGTCAAAAAACTAGTTCCTTTAATAATTAGAGGAGGCCCATGCCGTCTCCTATGTTGTGTTACACCACACTGCCCTCTAATACATGAACAAGTCTCCCCATAAGAAATTTTGATGTAAGCCTAAGCCGGTATTTGATCCTCCATCTAATGATGGATACTCCCAAATTCTTTTGTTAAAGTCAAACAAGGTTTTGATAATGATCATATTGCATAGGATACATGAATGAATGATTTGATTCTCCTAAGTTATGGCAAATATTAAACATAAAGGTTATTGTGTGTGAATATTTTAAAAGTTGCAAGCCCTTGCACATGGTTAACACATTAGTTGGAGGGTTAGTACTCTACATTACAGTTATGGTTTATAATTAATTTCATCAACCGATATATCAGCCGAAAAGTCTTTTTATTTTTATTTTTTTAAAATGGGTTTGACCCCGCATTAAATTTCTCCAATAAGAAAGGCCAAAAAAGACACGGCGCCGTATTCGCGTAGGTCGCTGTTCTGACTCAAGTCAACGTCTGGTAAGCATCGCCCTCCCCTTCGCTCTCCCCCGCTTCTTTTATTAACATCTCTGCCTCCCTCCGACCCCCAAACTCTTAGTCTCTCACGAGGATCACCTCACCGCTGCTTGCTTGCCCAGGGACCCCAACCCAACCCAACCCCCTAGTTTTTTTCTCTATTTCTTCTTCTATTACTGCTCTGCCGTGGACGCAATGAAGAAAAACATGATGGTGGATATGGAGAACGGTGGGCGAAGAGTTGCCATGCCAATGGCCACGCCCAACGCACAGGAAGGAGGAGGAGGAGGAGGAGGAGGAGGAGGAAGTTATGCGGTTCTACAATTCGTGGGCTATTCCCCTTCTTCCTCTGCGAATTGGACGGCCGCTTCCCCTTGCCCGTCCCCCAGATCGGCCGGGATCGAATCTCCGCGACTCCGGACCGAGCCGGACAGGGCCCAACAGCAACCGCAGCCTCAGCCGCAACAGGTAGTGATCCCGACGACGTTCGTGCAGGCGGACACATCTTCGTTCAAGGAGGTTGTCCAGAGGCTCACCGGCGCCTCTGATGATGCCCAGGAAAAGAAGCTCCCCATTACCATGCCTGCTCGCTATGCCCCCCGCCCGCCTGTCCCCGCGAACGAGTCCGAGGGCAGGCCGACTCCGACCCTGACTCTGCCCCCGGTACCGGCTCCGGCTCCAGCACCCCCACAAGGGCAGGCGCAACCTGTCAAGCCTGGAATCGAAGTGGGTCCTCGGAAACCCGTCTTCAAGCTGCACGAAAGGCGTCAGAATATGAGAAATCTGCAGATAGGTCTGGGGATCAATCCCCTCCGCCTCAATCTGAACGGAAGGATATCTCCTAGGGCGGTGCCGCCCGAAATCCTGTCGCCCAGCATGCTCGATCTCCCGTCCCTTGTGCTCAGCCCAGTGACGCCTCTCGGCTCCGACCCCTTCGATTGCCCTTCCAATTCGACGTCGTGCGACGAATCTTCGATTTCACAGGAGGAGAGGGCCATTGCGGAGAAGGGATTCTATTTGCATCCCTCGCCTCTTCAAACTCCCAGGGATAGGGAGCCGGAGCTGCTACCCCTGTTTCCCCTGCAGTCTCCCCGAGGGTCCAGCTCTTAGCTCTTAGTCTTCCTGCCCTCAGTGGCGGGCATCTCACCATTGATCTGCTTTCATTTTTGGTTTTGGTGAATTACAGTTATTTGAGCATCAAATAGCAGGCCCTGGCAAGTTGGTCCACATGGTCTGTGTTTTTTTTAAATCTGGATCTGTATCTGAAAGATGGCCCGGCCTGTGATTTTCGCTTTTGCAGACTTGCCCGGAAGAAGGCCTGCTGTTTCGTCTTTCTCCCTCAGTAAGTGCCTATGTTTGATGTATCATATCAATTTGTCTGGACTTTGATCTATATGAATATATATATCTATGCCTATAAATTTTTGAGAATGCTGGGCCAAGGAATCATGGATTCAGATGAAATTTTGTGGGTATGGAGTTATATTTTACAGTAACAGGCTTTGATTTTTTTCATTCGCATTGCTTGCGTCATTGTTGATGTAAGTGCTGGCCACTTTTGCATTGCTGATAAATTTTAGATGGAATTAATTCACTATACATGAAATAAAATCTCTGCTTTTCCTACCTTGAAGATTCTGTAAATCTGTCTGCTGTTTTTCTAGCCCTGAAAATGGTGAATGTGATTTAGCGAAGGAAGCTGTTCTGTTGTAATAAGCCCTAAGATGCATTCTGGGCACCAAAAACACTGCTATTCACTGGTAGCGAGCTATTGAGTTCTATGCTTTTTAGTGAGGCCATGGTCCAATCATTGCCAGTGCTTTCTCCCTTTGAGCTTTCTTTGTTTTCATTGCACAATTAAATCTGAAATGCTTGCATAGTCTCTGAATATTTGCAACCTCTTGTAATTCAATTCCAGGTTAAGAATACAGTTCTACCTTTGAAATAAAACATAATTCTCATGACATAGCTGCAATTCCAGGTTAAGAATAGAGTTCTACCATTGAAATAAAACATAATTCTCATGACAAAGCTGCATACGGTAAATAATTGTTCTTATTTATGAGATTCTTAATAAAGAACTATCATTCACATTTGTGGAAATTGAATGTTAATCCTCTCTTTTCTAACCAGCTCATTGGACCAATTATCTCTCAGGGTTTTATCGAGTATAAAAATGTTTGGATGTCACAGATGTTTTGTCTGGTGACTGCAATTTTCTCTATTTGGATTATCAGTGGTCTGCCCTTGTGAAGACATTTTATTTGCAGCTTTTACCATTTTCGAATTGAATTCCTTTTATATTGGTGAAGACTATATTCCAAAGATTTTAGATCTGTCCAGTACATTTGAGGAATGTGTCTCAATCAGGTCATCATTTTGGCAGGAGAGAACTTTTAGAGAAAATAATCACAACTATCAGTTCTGTTGGGATGGCTTTCTTCCCTTATTAGAAGTAATTGCCTGCCTTGTTTCTTTGGGATATCATAAAATGATGGGTTTTCTCTGGAATTAAGGATTAAAACTTTGAGATATCATAAAAAGTTCAATTAAGGGTTTTCTCTTTAATTTTATTTTTTTCCTTTTCCTTTTATCCAGTCACAGTGGAAACATTATTGCTGGGACCTTTTATCCAGTCAGAGTGGAAACATTATTGCTGGGAGAAATGTGAGGCGTTTATGTTATATTTAACCAAACACCTACAAATTTTGGTTTTAGTGGAGGGTTAACCATCATCTATTATCATAAAACAACAAAATTTTGGATTAACAACATTTGGAACTAGAATATAATTTTAGATTTTATTTTTATGAATATAATTGAAAACATTAAAATCTCCACTTTCCATAATCATTCAACCTTCATTAAGATCTCCACTTTTCATAATCATTCAACCTTTAAAATGGATGTATAAACAAATAAGTGACTGCAAAACTATTTGGATTTTTCTTTACAAAGAATTAGCCCTTTAAAATGGATGTATAAAAATTACAAATAAGTAGGATTTTTCTTTAGCATTTGGACGTTTCAAAACTACTTACACTGTATATCCAGAAAATACAAGCAACATATATACTTGTCTAACTGTTGCCAAATATATGTACTTGTTAAACTGTTGCCAAATTAATTAGATAGTGCTGTGAGAAAATATAATATTTGGCCTTTATCAGATAAAGCAGGGCACTCCATGAATCAGCAATAACATGTTTCTTACGTTTGATTCTGAACATGAGAAGGGCTGATCATATGGTTTTTACAGCTTGTCCACATGTTCAGGTTATCTGGTCTTATATATCTTAAGAACTTAAGCTACCTGAGGATATAAAAATTAAAAACCATACATGTTTATAGCCGGAAAATCATTTGGCTTATTGAATATGACAGAGAACTAGAGATTAGAATTCAAACAACATTGAAAGCTAATCCATCTTGTGGGTCAAATATGTATAAGCAAAGGACAAATATATGATTTTGAATGCGCTAGTTGTGATGTGACTCACCATTTAATGGTGTCAATTTATGATGACATGCCATTATCAAAAATGTTAATTTTGAAAATACAGTTTGTTGTTCAGAGATTGCCTAAGTTTATTTTTCTTTTCCTCTTCCCCCAGTGGACCAAGAAAGGAAGGAAACAAACTTTTGTTAGGCCAGGAAGGTTCCTATCATGAAGCCACAAATTTACTGGGGAATAAGACGTGGTGTGGAGGATCCTCATCGATAGTAAAGACACATATGGCCATTGAGTTAACTGTACCCCAGCTAGTAATGGAGGAAAACTCTAGTTTGGGGGTCAACTTTGCACTTTGAAAAATTTAATAGGCAAAATAGATGGCCATTGAGTTAACTGTCCCCATCTAGTAATGGAGGAAAACTTGGAAAACTCTAGATTGGCGGTCAACTTTGCACTTTGAAAAATTTAATAGGCAAAATAGATGGCCATTGAGTTAACTGTCCCCATCTAGAAATGGAGGAAAACTCTAGATTGGCGGTCAACTTTGCACTTTGAAAAATTTAATAGGCAAAATAGATGGCCATTGAGTTAACTGTCCCCATCTAGTAACCCATCTATGGAGGAGAACTCTAGATGGGCGGTCAACTTTGCACTTTGAAAAATTTAATAGGCAAAATAGCTGGCAATCTTATTGAAAGATATTTTCTATGAACTTTAAATTTTCCAAATTCAAAGGATAAAATAGTATGTGGATTTATTGAAAAAGTTATTAATAATTTTTTTTATTAAAGATATTAATATTTTTTTAATATAATTAAAATTATTTTTTATATATGAGAATTTTAAAATAAAATTATAAAGTAATATTCTTAAATATTTGTACAACAATATTTTATTGTATCAAGAAAATTGAGATACATATTACAATATTTTATCAAGAAAATTGAGATATACATGTTACAATTTAAAGGTGAATAGATTGTAATATACATAATTATGTATTGATTTAATATAAAATTAAAATAATATTATATTTAAGGTTTTTAAATAATAATAATAATAATTCATAAATATTTATATATATAATATTATAAAAATTATAGGACTAAATTAATAAGTGGAAAAATGTAATTTTTTTTAAATCTAATAAAAAATTATTTTATTGATGTGTAATTTGATTATGAAACTTTGTTTTTAGGGGTTTTGGTTCATTTTAAAATAATAGACTCTCTTTAACAATTGAGTTTGTCCACTTATTAATTTACTTTGAAATCAAATCATATTAATAATTTGAAGAAGACTAATTCGTGACAATTTTTGTTAGAAAATATCACTTATCACGAGAATCTATTTGACACCTTTTTTGTTGTTTTCTATAACCCAAAGATGAGCTCTTTGATATATATATATATATATATATATATATATATATATATATATATATATATATATATATATATATATAATAAAAATTAAAGACAATTAATAAGTGGAAAAATGGAATTTCTTTTTAAATTCAATAAAAAATTATTAAAAAAATTATTTTATTGATGTGTAATTTGATTATGAAACTTTGTTTTTAGGGGTTTTGATTCATTGTAAAATAATAGACTCTCTTGAACAATTGAGTTTGTCCACTTATTAATTTACTTTGAAATCAAATCATATTAGAAAATTTTTGTTAGAAAATATCACTTACCACGAGAATCTATTTGACACATTTTTTGTTGTTTTCTATAACCCAAAGATGAGCTCTTTGATATATATATATATATATTATAAAAATTAAAGGACAATTAATAAGTGGAAAAATGGAATTTCTTTTTAAATTCAATAAAAATTTATTAAATTTTTTATTTTATTGATGTGTAATTTGATTATGAAACTTTGTTTTTAGAGGTTTTGGTTCATTGTAAAATAATAGACAACAATTGAGTTTGTCCACTTATTAATTTACTTTGAAATCAAATCATATTAATGATTTGAAGAAGACTAATTCGTGACAATTTTTGTTAGAAAATATCACTTACCACGAGAATCTATTTGGCACATTTTTTGTTGTTTTATATAACCCAAAGATGAGCCCTTTGATATATATATATAAATAAGCACACTAACATAAATCCTTCTTTTATGCACAAATATATATAATATATAAGCACACTAACTTATATAATGCATAAAGATATATAATATAAATAAGCATTCTAGCATAAATCTTTCATTTATATATATATATATATATATATATATATATAAAAGCACATTAGCTTAAATCCTTCCACTTTTTTTTTTTTTTTTTAATTCTTTCNTTTAACATATTTGAAGTTAAAATGAATCTATATTAGTTAATTAAATGAGGGTAGTGGAATGCACTTGCCTAGATTCTAAATTCTATAAAGGGTTACCATGTCCACCATCTTCATTTAATAAAAATATTTTAACAAATTTATGGTCATCTTATACACCACAAAGTTTCTTAAAATGTTAGAATAAAAGTTTTTTTTCTGTTTTTAATGAGAGCTCAAGGCCATTACAACAATCAGATCTCAACATATCACTGTGGAAAATTGAACCTGGTTGTGAAGGATAACAACCATTCCTCCCAACTACCCAAACTAAATCCATTTGATAAAATAACATACATAATTCTAAGATTTACACTAAAAATACAAATAACATTAACATCTAAAAAATTCCTTCATTTAAATGGTAATCATGATACTCTTCATTTCTAAAACCATCTTTGGCTTTTTATTAAGCCTAATAAAAAAACATTCTTAAAAGATATTACATATTATTTTGATAGGATGCCCAAAACAAAGAAAATTACATAATTAATTGTGTATAAATAGTTTTCAAATATTATTTGGAATAACATGTTAAGATATGAGCATCGATGTTACTTTGGAATTAGCTTTTTATACACGTGATTTCTATGGATGTGTTTATTATCGAATTAATTTTTTTTTTCAAGATTTACTTAGGGATATTATAGATTTATTGTTTTTCTTTGAATATGAATTAGTCTTTTTGGAGATAATTTACTTATGGACATTATAGATCTATTGTTTTTTTTTTTAATATGAAATGTTTGTTCTATGATTAAATTAATTTTCTTTTTACATTTATTTATGGAAGTTATATATGTATTGTTATTTTTTTTAACATGACATTTTTTTTTATATTTTATATGTATTTTTAATCATATATTAAAATATATAAATGATAAAGTGAGTTATGTGCTTGTTTCATAGTTGTTTTTAACTTGAAGTTCCATGGTTGCAAGTACCATGTAGAGTAGCCAACAATGCTACAACATTGAATATATGCACATTAAATATGAATAACACATGAGCTTTGCAAAAACAATGAAGTTGTGTGGATACTATCACAAAACTATGAGTAGTCGTGATATAAATTTTGTTATTTGTACTTTCTTTCATACTTAATCATAATGTTCCATTGCTACAAATATCTAATATGAAGATAATTACATATTATTTTATTATGATGCTTAAAAGAAAGAAAATTACATGAATCACATTTAGAATGGTGTATAAATAGAAGTTCTCACTTTTTTGAATGTAAGTTTTAAAATATTTTTGGTCTAGCATCTTAAGATATTAACATGGTATTGTCAATGTCTTTTTATGCCCCTAATCTCCATAGAGGTGCTTACTATTGAACTATTTTTCTTTTGACATTTATTCATGGATATTATAAATGCACTGCTTTTCTTTCGAATATGAAATGCTTTATGATTGAATTACTTTCTTTTTTGCATTTACTCATAGATTCTATGGATGTATTGATATTTCATTTTCAACATGAGATGGTTTATGTTTTGTTTGTGTTTTTAGTCATTTCTTGGAATATGTGAATGACAAGATTAGTTATGTGCTTGCTTCATCGTTTCTCTTATCTTGAAGATGCATGGTTGCAAGTACCTCCTTAAGTAGCCACACCACGAGACTAAATATATGCACATATGAAAAATGCATAAGCTTCTCTTAAAAAATGAAACAAATTACTGAAAATATGTGAATACTATCACTTCAACTATTTGTATTTTTAAGATTTACTTTTGGATATTATAGATCTATTTCTTTTCTTTTCTTTTGAACATGAAATGTTTTATGATTGAATTATTTTTATTTCTATATTTATTTATGGATGATATAGATATATTGCTAATTTTTTTTAACATGAGATTTTTAATATTTTGTATGTATCTTTAGTTATATATTAAAATATATGAATGATAAAGTTAATTATGTGCTTGCTTCATAGTTTTTCTTATCTTGAAGTTGCATGGTTGCAATTACCATCTAGAGTAGCCGACAATGCTACAACATTGAATATATGCACATTAAGTATGGAGAATGCATGAGCTTCTAAAAAACAATGAAATTGTGTGGATACTATCACAAAACTACAAGTGGTCGTGATATAAATTTTGTTATTTGCACGTTCTATCATAATTGATCATAGTGTTGCATTGTTATAAATATCTAATATGAAGACACTCACACATTATTTTATTATGATGCCTAAAAGAAAGAAAATTACATGAATTGGATTTAAAATTGTGTATAAATAGAGGTTCTGACTTTTTGAATGTAAGTTTTAAAATATTTTTGGTTTAGGATCTTAAGATATTAACACATGCTATTGTCAATGTGATGGAAATACCTTTTTATGCCCCTAACCTGTATAGATGTTCTTATGATTGGACTATTTTTCTTTCGACATTTATTTACGAATATTATAGATGTATTACTTTTCTTTCGAATATGAAATGCTTTATGATTGAATTACTTTCCTTTTTTCATTTACTCATAGATGCTATGGATGTATGGATATTTCCTTTTCAACATGAGATGGTTTATGTTTTGTTTGTGTTTTTAGTCATTTCTTGGAATACGTGAATGACAATATTAGTTATGTGCTTGCTTCATCATTGCTCTTATCTTGAAGTTGCATGGTTGCAAGTACCTCCTTAAGTAGCCAAGCTATAACACTAAATATATGCATCTGACAAGTATGTAAAATGCATAAGCTTCTCTAGAAAAAAAAGAAACAAGTTACTGAAATTATGTGAATACTATCACTCTGACTACAGGTGGTCATGATATAAATTTTGTAACATTATTTGTATTTTGTTTCTCATACTTGATCATAATGTTGCATTGCTACAAATATCTAATCTACTTGTTGTAAACATTTATGACCTTGCTCCATGTCTAGAGGAACTGGAGAGGCTTATGGTCATTGTGACAATCTCTTCTCTAAGAAAATAATATTGTCAATTGCTCATTATATAGACGATTGTGTGCATCTCTTAGTCATACACTAAATAATTTACAATAATGCTACAAGAAGTGTTGGAGTGTATACGATGGGATTTTAGTGTTGCATCAATACTTTCATGCCCATGGCATGCCAAAAGCTCTTTACCTAAATCTAAAAGGCTTGTTGAATGTTAGGTAAGGTGAGAACATGAATAGTCACAACTCAATTCTCGATCTTTTTGAACTCTTCTTGGAGTGTCACAACCCAACTAAAACTCACTAGAACATTGGAAAACTCCACAATAGTGTTTATGAGATAATCATCCATTCCCATGGATATTCTTCTATGGTGACTAGTCGAAAAGGGTTAAATTTTTTCCAAATCAATGTTGAGTCCTTGTTTCATGTGGAATATAAGATAAACAAGGTGTGGCCATCTAAATGCACATTTTTTAAGATTAACTAATATTAGCTTCTCTTGTCACAACGTTGTGGTTAATATTATGGTAGTTGCGGGAGGTATTTACCTCCATGTGTAAACTTGACGAGAATAGAAGACTCCGGAAAGCAAGAGAAAACCCTAATGAGTTGGCTAATAACCCTAGTAGTCTTGTCGGCTCAACAAGATAATTTATATTAGGTTATTAGCCTCCAAGAGAAGAAGTCGGCCAGGAATAATAAGAATATACTGAACAGACACATATCCAGAAGAAGAAGTCGGCCCCAACAAATATGGCAGAACCAGTATAAATACAGGGCGCCAGTCCTCATTTGACACATCTCAGAACTGCAGTTCCCAGTTTGGTGTGTACTGCAGTTCCTAGTTTGGTGCGCACATGTGGAGGAGAGTTGCAGGTGCAGCTGCAACAACAACTAGTTTTCAGTATGAGCTTGGACTATCTCTTGGCTAGGGTTTGGACTATCTGATCAGCTATTGTTGGTGCGCTATCCTTGGAGGAAGATGCGCTACACCTTGTTTGGCTATCCAACCAGGGTTTGCTTCCGGAGTAATTCTCAGTCAAGGTTAAGGTGCTCGAAGGGTGGCTTCGGTCTATGGTTGGGTGACGAGGGTATCGTCAATGGTAAAACGAGCACACATTCTTCTATATTCTAACAGGTTATGGGCCCACACCTCCTTCATTCATTCTAAACGCTGGAAGGAAACATAGACGCTAGGATATTGAGCTCATTGAGGAACTTCCACTAGGGTTACTAGCAGAAGCAGTTCCCAAGACACTGTCGCTAGGGTTACTAGCAGGAGCAGTTGCAGAAACCCTAAACCTCTTGTTGAGGCACATTAAGTGAAGAGATTGACCTAATCTCCGGACAGATCAGTGCGCCCTAGCCTAGCGCATCTCCTGATACTCTCAGCAAGACAAGACGTGAAGTTTAAATTTTTGGTCAAAATCTAGGGTTTGACCAAGTCAAAGCAAGCCATGATTAACTCTATGAAGTCTGAGAACAAGTTAGATGGAGCCTCTAACTTCAGAGCGTGGAAGACAAGGATTGACCTCATCCTTGCCAAGAATAAAGTGTTGGATATTGTGAAAGGAAAGATCGTGAAGCCATAGTTTGAAGAAGGAAAAGAGAAGGAACCACAGAACGTTGCAACTATGGATAAGTTCAAAGATATTGATATCAATGCCATGCTATTCATAGTGGATTCTATAAAAGACCACTTGATACCCTACATCTCCCATATTGACTCATCAAAGAAGATGTATGATGCCCTAACAAATCTCTTCTCAGTCAGAAACATTGGACAAGTTATGAGTCTGAAGAATGAGCTCCGTGACATGAAGATGAATGACGATGACAACATAACATCATACTTTGTAAGGATCTCCCAGTTAAGGGATCAACTACAAGCTATTAAAGAGATCACATCAGAAAAGGAATTGGTGAACATAGTACTCAATGGTCTTCCCAAGACGTGGGATGCATTTGCCGCAAGCATGAACACAAGGAAGGAGTATCCGACATTTGAAGAACTTTGGACCTGCTGTGCTTAAGAAGAATCAAGGATCAATGCAAAAGAGAAAGCCCAAAAGAAGTACGACGATCAAGCCTTCACAACAAGATTCAAGAACTTCAGGAACAAAAGGAAGTTTGGTTCAGGGAGGAAGCCAAATCAAGAGAAAGACATTTCAGAAGTACAATGCTTCAATTGTCGAAAGTATGGTCACTACAATAATCATTGTCCCGAGCTAAATAAAAGGAAGGAGAAACACGAAGAATTGATTGCCGAAGAAAAGGAACCTACAAAGAAGGCTAAGCAGGATGGAAGAGACTTTTTCTTCTAAAAAGGTAGCAACACTCTTCTTATTTCTTGTACATATCTTGTTTGCATCGTCTCTGTACATATCTTGTATATCTATCTCTTGGAAGATAATGTGTTCCAATAATAACTATACCTATGGAAGAACAAACAAGATGAAAATGGATATCATTAGATAATACACATGAAAGGATGAAATACAAATCATGTGAAAGCTATTAAGCCGAATCAATCATGAAAAAACTTAGAAGAAACAAAGACAGAAAGAAGTTAACAATCGAGAGGAAATTGGAAAAAGACTTATGACGTTTTGTAGAAGATAACAAAACAAAAGCGTGGACTCTGTTAGACAAGAGAGCCAATTATATATTGCATAAGACAATAAGGATGAAGATGGAAGCATGGACTTTGTTAGACGGAGGGAGTTGATTATATGCACCCCTACATGAAGCAAGGGTTAGGAGGGAGTTAATCCTATGTTCCATTGAAGATGATGAAATATATATATCCATGGTAGAAGCCATGAAAGACAGTACATGTTCAGTTCAAACACAGAAGAAGACTTCTTCGAAGAGAAGCCTTAAAGTATTCCTGGTTTTCCATCCAGATCCATGATCCTATGATGAAAGGAAGAAATGGAATCTCTAGGGCATGAAATCTATAAGACCTGAGAAATAAAGAAACACATGAAGATTCCAAGAAAGAAAGAAAAACTAGAACAACTAGTCATTGTATCAAGAATCATAAGACTGTCAGCCTGATATAAACTCAATAAAAGAAATCAAGCAGAGGAACTGAAAGTCGTGATGAAGAACAGTGTATGGAAGACTTATGAATGATAGTATTGCGAAGATCTAGAACTAGAGGTTCTCCCAGATGGAGGGAGAATACTATGATGATTACTTGTTCCAGTACACCAGACTTATCTCCACATGAGTCATTATATCATCCGCAACATCCATGAGTCGGAATTCTACATCAGATGAATGCAAAGAATGTTCTTCAAAGAAATTGAATAAAGAGCGTATGAAGAGCAATATCAAGACCTTGAGGCATACCAGAAAGAGACTCTTGTACGCAGTTATAAGAAGGTAACTTGGTGGAGAACCTTTAGTGCACAACATAAGCGTGGTGAAGATTCCCTATAACATCAAGATAATTACTTAGTAGATCAGATCTCATGATGACAGAAGAAGTGCCACATAGATATGTTCCAGTTTTCCAACTATGATATACTCTATTGTTCAGATCTACATGAAGCCTTCACAATGTTCCAAACTAAAGTACAATTGAAATCAAGAATTACATTATCCATGATGAAGTCCAGAAAGGAGAAAATGATCTCTCCAATACATATCTCCACATATGAGCAGATAAGCAGACATTTTGGTAAAGCTTCTATCCAAGATGAAAGAGTTTGGATACTCAAGATGGAGCTCGTGGAAACAACTTCCTTCTTATTGAAAAAGGAAGAAATGACTCTCCAAGTTAGGAGGGAGCACTGAAAACATTATTGAAAACATTCATTCTTTAAAATTGAAAAATAGTCCATTTTGGACAAATGCTTTCCTGTTCGGAAAGTGGATTGAGACTTCTGACGGAAATTCACTCTCCATTGTGGTTAACATGGGAAGTAGTCTGATTGTTGATGTATCATAGACAACGAATTCCCATTGTGGTTAACATGGGGAGTGGTCTAGGGCAGTGTCTCTTCTTGAGGGTTACTCAAGAAGACTGGCCTGCCTTGTCGGATAACGATTTCTCATTGTGGTTAACATGAGGAATGGTCTGTTTTGGAGGTTGATGTAGAACAGTATTTTCCTCTTGTGGTTAACAAAGGAAATGGTTCGGACAATCATTCCTTAGGGTTTATACATTCTCTCCAGGGTGCACTTTGATTAGTGTAGGAGGAATGGCCCAGGGTGGGGAATGGTCTAGACTCAACATTCCTTAGGGTTATACATTCTCTCTAGGGTGTACTTTGATTAGTGTAGGAAGAATGGCCCAGGGTGGGAAATGGTCCATGTTCAGAAGACAAGACAATTATTCTTCCTTGTTTGAGAAGAATAGTCCAGATATCTCATTGTTCTACTCTGAGGGCAGATATTCTTTCATATCTCACAGACATGAGTGAAATATTGGCCCAGATAATTCAATTTATATCATAACATTGTTTCTATGTAGGTTGCTATCAGATGTTTATTATGAAGACTGTATGACAGTAGATGAAGACTACTGTGGTGGATATGTTCCACTGTTCGTGACTATACATTGCTGATCAAGTACTTGTGTGTTACTTGGTGTGCTAGTGAACCACTGAATTGTGTTTATGTACTACTATGGATAGACACAGTTGTGTTCTATTTCTGTTCTAACTGCCTTGAAGACTATCAACAGTTTATTGAAAATAATCACCATCCAGACGAATGATGAACATAGATTTTCCAGACGAAAATTGGTTCAGAACATTTAGTCCTCTAGATTATAAGAGTGTCTCTTGTCTCACTCTATGGTGTGAGTGACTTATCCAGTATCATGTCTAATTACTCAGATGAAGTATGGTTTCGAGAGATGATGCAGCTGATGGTGATGGTGATGCTCATGATCTAGTCATGAAATAGTCTAGACGACTATATTGGTGCTACCCGCTAAATGGTATGTATTTTGTGCTTAAGTCCATTACCTGTAATACCTCCCTAGCTAGGAGGGAGTGTTATTATTATGGTAGCTGCGGGAGGTATTTACCTCCATGTGTAAACCTGATGAGAATAGAAGACTCTGGAAAGCAAGAGAAAACCCTAATGAGTTGGCTAATATCCCTAGTAGTCTTGTCGGATCAAGAAGATAATTTATATTAGGTTATTAGCCTCCAAGAGAAGAAGTCGACCAGAAATAATAAGAATATACTGAACATACACATATCCAGAAGAATAAGTCGACCCCAACAAATCTGGCAGAACCAGTATAAATACAGGGCACTAGTCCTCATTTGACACATCTCATAACTGCAGTTCCTAGTTTGGTGTGCACTACAGTTCCTAGTTTGGTGCGCACATGTGGAGGAGAGCTGCGGGTGCAGCTACAACAACAACTAGTTTTCAGTATGAGCTTGGACTATCTCTTGGCTAGGGTTTGGACTATCTGATCAGCTATTGTTGGTGCACTATCCTTGGAGGAAGATGCGCTACACCTTGTTTGGCTATCCAGCCTAGGGTTTGCTTCCGGAGTAATTCTCAGTCAAGGTTAAGGTGCTCAGAGGGTGGATTCGACCTATGGTTGGGTGACGAGGGTATCGTCAATGGTAAAATGAGCACATATTCTTCTATATTCTAACATGTTGAGTCCTTGTTTCATGTGGAATATAAGATAAACAAGGTGTGGCCATCTAAATGTACATTTTTTAAGATTAACTAATATTAACTTCTCTTGTCACAACGTTGTGGATAGTTGTTCCAAGTGCTTAAATTTGTACTTCCATATTTTACTAAAAACCAATATGTTATCTAGGTACATTGTTGGAAACATAATCCATTAAGGGTTACTTGGAGAAGGAATATGAAAGGTCACTAGATGTGAATCGTCATCGAGAGTCCATGAGACGTCTTGTTATATCCAAGCGCCAAACATCATTGTATATATGTCTGCATCATATTGATGAATAAATGCAATCGACACTTATCTAATTTCACGTAGTCCCATAATGGATTCAGACCAACAACATAATCATCCTTCAAATAAATGTTTCATACGCAAGACAACTACAAGAGTAAAGAACCACTATGGGCGGATTCCTTCTTGGCGATGGTCATCAATAGTCAAGAATATATGTCAGTCATATCGATGAATTCACTCTTGAGTATTGACATATCTTGCAGTGGACAAAGTTTGATCTTCTCACCTTGTCCCTGAAAAGGGGGAACAACATCAACGATTGATAATCAAGATTCAAGTTTCAAAGTCCTATCATTCGAACAATAACAAGCGAGCGTGATTGGTTTGCAGTTTCCATTAAACCACCTCTTAGTAGAATACTTAACAGCTTCTACTAGACAACGATTTGTGGTTTCCCTTAAACCTCCACTTGGTAGAAGACTTCTAGCTTCTTCTACATCATAGTTTATGGTCATAGTTAAATAAAAATTGAAAGAAATTCCAATTAATAAAAGAAATCACCTTCAACTTCTAGCTAACTTATGAAATGTTCCAAGAACCATTGAGCCTAGACCAGGGTTCCAAAGTTTTTGGTTATCCTTAAACCACCAGATTGGTTTGTGGTCTTCCTTAAACCACCACCACCATTTAGTATAAGACATTAACTTCTACTAGCCATTCAATTTGTGGTCTTCCCAACCCAACAGATTCAGAGAGAACATTCAACCATTTATTTTGATTCTGTTATGTTTGATGATATCTCATTTAATTTTTAAATTCTCAGTGGCATATGAAAGGTGACATTACCTGTTTGGTAGCTTCCCATTCAACTCTCGAATTTCCAGGCACCATGATCAATCGTTATATTATAGGTCCCATTCGAAGTACATACAAGTGGTGGTGTGAGGTCCTTTGGGTTGTTCACACTGCACTCATTGTAGGCTTTGATCCATATACATGTGCTCCTCTTTACCAAACATATCCATCTCCTCTATATATCTAGTGACAAGATTTGGCAATTATGATAATGATATGTTTTGTGAATAATATGCCTTCCAAGAAGGGGTTCCAAAGCACGTCAATGTTGTTTGTAGAAATTTCTACATGATATCAAACAACACACTGAATACTGAAGATTCATACAACTTCATAACCAAGGTACATGTCAAGACTTGTAAGTTTACTTGAATTAATTGTAAACAGGTTCATTTTCGGTGGAAGTCGACACCCTTCATTTGTTGAGTCTGCATATTTGAGTCCGCTTGTAAAAGTCTGGGTGGAGTTGGAAGAAACCCTGACGTCTATTTCTGACTTTAAAATGGCTCGAGTTGAATAAATGCTAGAGATTTTGAACACTCTAATCCTCTCTTCTATGGATAATACAATCACCATTGACAAAATGACTCTGCATTTTGTTGTCACATGCTTGCATGTTTCGCAAGCCAAAGCAACACTACTGCAAACTCAAACTCGTCTTATTCACGATGCACTTGAGAGAAAGAATCTCCGACAACATTTTGAACCAATCCTTGTTCATAACCCTATTTTTGAATATGATGAAGATGTTGATGCTGATTTAGACCAAAAACCAACTCAAGAGCCACTTAGTGAGCTAGTTCCAGATTCACGTACAAATGCCATTCATATTTCTCTTTCCAAGAGGATCATTAGACCTTGGGAAGAAATAATAATAATAATAAAAAGAACCGGTATCCGATATGAAAAGGATGTCACCTTTCATAATTTAGATTAGACCAAACCAATCTAGTTCTAGAGTGTTGGACTCCTTTAAGAAAGTTCAGATTCACCTGCTCAAGTTCATGAGCAGATTTAGATATGCCAACATTGTCAACGAGTTGGCCACATGGAAGATCAATGTTTTTATCTTCATCCTTGCGAGAATTGTGGACAACACAATCATCCTTCAGATAGGTGTTTCAAACACAAGACCACTGGAAGAGTAAAGAACCACTATGGGTGGACGACTTCTTGGTGATGGTAATCAATAGTCAAGAAGAAATGTCAGTCATACCGATGAATCCAGTCTCAAGTATTGAGCCATATTGTAGTGAAAGGATTTGCATCTTCTCACCTTGTATTTGATAGGGGGGAACAACATCAACAATTGACAATCAGGATTCAAGTTTTGAATCCCTATCATTTGAACAACAACAAGCAAGCATGATTGGTTTGTGGTTTTCCTTAAACAACACTTAGTAGAAGACCTTCAACTTCTTGTAGACAAAGGTTTGTGGTTTTTGTTGGGCTTAGAATTGACATCTTTTTGTCGCCACTTTTATACTATTTTACCCACTTTTTCCATACTTTGCATACCCTTAATTGTGCTTACCAATGGCTTGTATTCCATTTTTGTACAAGGTATGTTAAAGTCCAATGTTACTCTTATTCATTAAAATTTTGCCTGCAATTGAAAGGATTATAATTGTTTTGGGTAATTATTGATGAGGTGTTGAGGAAATGTGCTTACAGGTGTGCGATTACTCTCATCACAGTTGGATTTATGTTCATTTGAGCTGTATATTTTAATCCTTTTACAACACCTACTGAAGAGGAAGGGCCCTCCTCTTTAGCAAGGTAGATGTTTTTATTTATATAGATAGTTTTCTGATTTGTTGGTTGTGTTCATAGTTTTATCAACCTTGACCATATTTGATTGTTGCATTGTGCTGTCACTCACTGATTAGGAGTCTAGATCAATTGCAGTTACTGTGCTATTTTTGTTAGTCAATTGGTATAAATAATCTTTTGATAGTTTGGTAAAAAAAGAATTCGATCAACTCCATATTGCAAGTGTTCCATTTCATTTACTGCAAGTGTGCCATTTTGTTTATTGCAAGGCGTGTTGTTTTATTCATTGCAAGTGTGTTAATTCTTGTTATAGCAAGAGTCTTATTTTGTTTGTTAAGAGTGTGTGATTTCGATTATTGTCAGTGTGTTATCTCTTTTACTGCAAGTTGTTAAATTATGAGCTTGATTTCTTATGTGGATTAATTCTTTTATTTTATTCAACACTTTGATTCCAACTTAATACACTTCAACAATACCAAACCATAACCAAATAGCAATAACTATGTAGATAAGTAAGCATGCACATCAATAATAGATATACCCTGGGGAAATCCTGTACAGAGAGAAAAACCCCAACAAACGATATTTCTTTATTGCATTAATAATGTAAGATCACTCACAAATATCCACCATGAATGTCCTCTTAAAGAGCTTGCCAAGATGACTTTGAATTGAAAAATATCTAAGAGACCTTGCTGAAATACACCTTTGATATGCTGCCTCTATTGTTGATATACAACACTGATATGCTGCTGATATATGCCTCTGATATGAAACCTCTATTGCTGATATACAACACTGATATGTGGCCTCTTTATCACTATTATGCTCCTCTATTGCTTCTCCCTTAACCTGCATATCAAAAACTATGTTGGAGAGAGGGGTCGACCTCTGCTTATATAGGCTGAAGAGGAGAAGAGGAGAGACTCGAAATAGTAACCTGTTTGCATGCTTTAATCATAACTCAACTTCATACTTTAGTTCGAACTTATAACTAGACTTGAGACTGGTATACTCTAGTTTGAAAATAGAACTAGACTTGAGACTTCAGTTACAACTCAACATTACACTTCAGTTCGAAAATAGAACTAGATTTAAGACTTTAGTTGCAACTCAACATTACACTTTAGTTCGAAAATAGAACTAGACTTAAGACTTCAATTACAAATCAACATCACACTTTAGTTCTAAAATAGAACTAGACTTAAGACTTCAATTACAACTCAATATTACACTTTAGTTCTAAAATAGAACTAAACTTAAGACTTTAGTTACAACTCAACATTGCACTTTAGTTCTAAAATAGAAATAGACTTGAGACTTCAGTTACAACTTGACTCTTTACAAGGAAATTCAAAATTCTCTTCATGGTGGATAATGTTACACGTGCCAACGCACTAGATCAATACATTTAGATCATTTGCAATATTAGGAATATCGTTTGTTTCTAGCTCATAGGAATTTTATATTCAACCTAACTTTTGCTAGATGCCTTGACTTTTTCTCATGGCTCACAAGGCTTGACTAGGCTCACAGAGGTTGTACGTTCCCCTTGACTTTTGCACTAGTCTGTCTATGCTCACAGAGGTTGTATGTTTCCCCTGACTTTTGCACTAGACTGTCTACGCTCACAGAGGTTGTGCGTTCCCACTGAATTTTTCATTAGACTTACATAGCATCTCGTTTGTCCTAAATTTTGGTTTGAATCATAGAGGTTGTACATTCCCCTTGACGTTTTTCAATACCTCACAAGACTGGTTGATTCTCCAAATCTCCCTGGCTTGCCTCATGGTGGCCCATATGGCCTCTCATTGGAGAATGACTATCGATGCTACCAAATTTAACACTCCCTCTCAACGAGGGAGTCATTCTTAGCCACATCAATCTTTCCTCTCAGATGCTTAAACTTTCTCGAGGTCAGAGGCTTGGTTAGGATATCAACTACCTGCTCGCTCGGGGCTATGTACTGTAACTTTACAGTTTTTCTTTAGACCAAGTCTTGGATGTAGTGGTACCTCATGTCAATATGTTTTGACCTGTCGTGAAATACCAGGTTCTCTGTCAATTTTATGCAACTTTTATTATCACAGTGAACCACCGTCGTCTCAAGCTTGTCACCAAACAAGCCAAAAACTAGTTTTCTGAGCCATACTTCTTCCTTTCTAGCATCACTTGCTGCAATGTACTCAGCCTATGCTATACTCTATGCAATGGATCCCTGCTTCTGTCTTGACCAAGAGATCATAACGGATCCTAAACTAAAGCAGTATCTGGAAGTACTCTTCCTATCCACTGGGATTCCTGCCCAGTCAACATCTACATACCCATGCATAAATAAACCACTATTGGATGTATATCTCAGACCATAAGTAATGGTCCCTCTAAGATATCTCAAGATGTGCTTTGCTGCTACCAAGTGTCTCTGTCTCGGTTCAATCATGAACTGACTCATTGCAATCACTACATAGCATATATCTGGCCTAGTGTGGATCATGTACATCAATGATCCAATCAGGTGCCTATACATTGTAAATGTGTTGAACCTGCACAAAATAGATTGAGCTAAAAAATAATACACACATTTGCAGAGAGAATTGGAGAAAGAAGAAGGAGAGAAAGAATGAAATAATTCTCATTAACCATTGTGAATAATGAGTAATTTACACATGATATACTCTTTATATCTCAATGAGTTTGACTTGAGGCGAACCAATGTGCCATAGTGGTGGTATAGAGTGATCTAGACACACACCAACAATTATGGGAGTGAACTTCCACCTATTCTAGTCTCTCAGGCAGTTACGTGAGTGAACTGCCACCTAGTTGAGTTAACTAGTCAACTAGTCTTCAGTTAACTGACTGAACATAGAGTAGTGAGGATTTAACTCATGGAATCAAGGCTAATGCGCCACTCTGGTGATGATACCAAGGCAAGGTCGAATTAGAATGGTGATGATCCCAATGTTGCATGGTGATGATCCCAATGCAACATCTAAATTCAACTCAACTAGTCAAACTGAAGTGTCAACTGAAATAGAATATTCTCCCCTAAAATATAGGAGACTGGATAATGACTAATTATGACTAATAAAAAATAAATAACCTTAGGAAAAATAAATCCTAGGTGTGTGTGAAGTAATTCCAACACCCCCCCTGAACATCACTATGGTGAAAATAAAGATTGGGTCCCGGCAACGAGGCCATGTTAGGTACCCAAGTACAAAAGATACACTGAAAATAAAGTGAGGAAAGAGGGAAAATCTCATGGGAAAACCCCCCTCAAGGTACAATGTATGTAAAAATAAGAACTACAGTTTCTAGGCAAATGTGTTCTTCACTCCAAGATGACCTCGCAGAGAATGGAATTTATGCTCATTGAAGGTCTTGGTGAAAATGTCTGCCATCTATTCTGTTGAAGGACAAAACTGTAAGTTGATGATCCCCTCGTGTACTAAGTCCCGGATGTAGTGCACGTGGATCTCGATGTGATTCGTCCGTTGCCTCTGAACTAGATCTCGACAAAAATTCAAAGTGCTCTGGTTTTCACACCAGATGACAATCGGTCGATGAAACTAAATGCCCAACTTAGTGAGAAAATGTTGTAGCCACATAGCCTGAATGGTTATGTTAACTACCCCTTTGTACTCTGCCTCGACTGAAGATAGAGAAATGACATCTTGCCTCTTGCTCGACCAACAGATAGGCCCGAAACCAAGACTGAGTGAGTGACCAGATGTGGACTTGCGATCAATGCTATCGCCAGCCCAGTCAGAATCAATAAACCCAATGAGATCTAATGTAGAGTCTGTTGCATAATGAATCCCAAAGGTGATGGTGCCCTGTACGTATTGAAGGATACACTTTACATCTTTCCAATGTAGCTCATGTGACTCCTGCATGAACTTAGAAACTGCGCCAGCTGCATATGAGAGGTCTGGTCTGGAGTGTGTGAGATACAACAAGCTCCCCACTAGATGTCTGTATAGTGTGCTGTCAACCAGTGGAGTCTCCCCGCCATCCTCAAGTTTGACTCCTGATAGGAAAGGAGTTGGAGCATACTTGCAGTCTGTCATGTGAAATCTCTCAAGGAGATATCATGCATACTTGGCTTGAGACAGTTTGATGCCTGATGCATCCTGACTGATCTTAAGTCCAAGGAAGAAGTGTAGTGGACCCATGTCTATCATCAAAAACCTGTCATAAAGAATCCTCTTGACTGCAACAATCGCTAAATTCGAGCAACCGGTGATGAGAAAATCATCGACATATAGAACTAAAAGTATAAGTGAATCATTCGTCCTGAGCATGTATACATTCAGGTCTGATTTACAATGTACAAAGTTCTGTGACAACAGGTAGGAGTCCATCTTGGCATACCATGCCCTCAGAGCCTTCTTGAGGCTATAAAGTGACTTCTTCAGTCGACAGACTAAAGATGAGTCCTGCATAAATCCTTGGGGATGCTCCATGTAGATATCATCAGAGAGATCCCCAAGAAGAAATGCATTCTTCACGTCCATCTGATGGACTTCCCATCCCTTGGCTGCCATAATGGAAAGTTCCAATCGTATGGAATCCATATTCGCTACTAGAGCGAAGGTCTCATCATAGTCAATACCATGAACCTGCTGAAAGCCTTTGACGACAAGCCTAGCTTTGTATCTGTTGATCTATCCATCCGCTGTGCTCTTGGTCCTGTAGACCCATCTGCATCTAACAAGTTTCCTCTCAGAAGGAAGGGGAACTAGATCCCAAGTCTGGTTCTCGAGGAGGGAGTTGTACTCCTCCTGCATGGCGGATTCCCAAAAGGGATTTCCATAAGACTGTGGATATGAAGATTGAACCAAGAAAAGATGCCTCAAAGGCAATGGTTCAGTGGCAGTGAGTGCAATAGGAGGCTCCTCTAAATCAGATCGAGTCCTCCTAGTATCGGCTGGATGACCAACAAGATCCCCTGCATCCTGAAGAGTAGTCTGTTCCCACTTGGGCATCTACTCTGGCTCTACAACTGCATCTAGATGCTCTGACTCTACATCTGACTGTACTGACTCTGAATATGAATCTAAATCATCTGAGTCCTCTAAATCAAAACTCTCATCTGAAGAAGAGTCGACATGTGCATGCTCATAATATTGAACAGGTGGAAGAGTGAAGGTGTCTGCATGTGACTGGTGAGGTACATGTGAGACACTTTCCTCGAATTGGACACTACGATCAATGATGAGCTAGTCTGAGGAAAGATCAATAATCTGATATCCCTTCATACCGTCGGGGCATCCAACAAAAATGAACCCAATGATATGTTGATCAGGTGCCTTCCTCTTTTCAGAGGGAATCTGGGCCCATGCACGTGAACCAAAAATGTTAAAGTGGGTCACTTCCGGTTTGAGGCTACTCCAAGCCTCGTAGGGGGTCTTATCCTTGACATATATATGAGGAGATATATTTTGGATGTATGTTTCACATTTAAGTGCTTCAGCCCATAGTCTCTGTGGTAGTGGCTTTGCATGCAAGATGCCATCTCCTTTAGATATCTGTTTTTCTGTTCAACAACTCTATTTTGCTACGGAGTGTAGGGAATTGTATGCTGCAACTGAATCCCTGCCTCATGGAAAAGATTATGGATCTCATGATTTACATACTCTCCTCCGTTATCAGTTCAGAGAACTTTGATCTTCTTTCTGGACTATGTCTCAACCAGGGATTTGAAATCTTTGAGATGTTGAAAGACTTTGGATTTTTTCCTGAGAAAGTAGATCCAATTAAAACGTGAAAAATCATCAACAAAAATGAGAACAAACCTCACTTTGCTGATGGATGGATGCGGAAAAGGGCCCATAAGGTCATTGTGGATCATATCTAAAGGTGTAGAAGCTCACTGAGACTTTCCTTTGTCAAATTTCTCTTGAGGGTGTTTCCTGAGAACACATCTCTCAGACACTCCCTTGGAGAAATGGACGTATGGTAGACCATCAACTAATTTGTTCTTGCTAATTTGTTGCATGTATATGAAATTCAAATTTCCAAACCTTCTGTGCCATATCCTACTACTTTCATTAGAATGAGTAAGCAGTAAAGCAGAATCGAGTTCAATGAATTTAGAAAAAGTATACAATCTAGACTGATAATTTACCTCACCGATAGCAACCCTGGAGTTGGTTTGCATGTTGTAGATGTCCATGAAATTTGGTCTGAATAGAACTTTCTTTCCGGTGCCAAAATTTGTCATCTGATACACAGAGAGAAGGTTGACAAAAAGCTTGGGAACATGCAACACATTCTCAAAGATTCCGTTGGTGAGTTCAATCCTTCCTTTGCCGGTGACTTCGACAGAAGAGTTGTCCCCCATCAAAATATGAGGACCTTTGCATGCATCCAAAGAAGAATAGACTGCTTCTGATGCAACCATGTGATGTGATGCTCCCGAATCAACGATCCAAGCATCGGGAGAGGAGTTGATTGCAATCAAGGCATGGCCAAAATTTCCTTTCTTGGAATTAAGATCTTTTGGCTTCTTCTTCTTGCCACCCTCGGGGATGCGATCTCTAAGGTATTTTTGATGAAGTATTTGAGACACCATATCTATTTGTTTTTGCATGCATATGGATTCCGAATGGAATCCCTTGTTACAATATGTGCATTTCTCCCCTTTTCTTCCCTTTTCTCCTTTGGATTCGAAGGCATCAGTGAAAGGTTTTGTGTACCCTTCCTTCTTCGGATGTGCATGAGATTTCCTCTTATCTTTATCTTTATATTTATAATATTTGTGGCTGCCATATTTCACAGTGAGTGCATGCACCTTTGGACCTTTGATTTGGCCCATGTTGATGAGCTTGGTTTGCTCTTGTGTCAGGGATTCGATAAATTCCTCAAGAGAAGGCATCTTCCAGGTGGCTCCAGAGGTGAATTGGAAAGTATGGAATGTAGATACGAATACGGATAATTCAGGACCAAGATTGGAGAGAATGGTGAGAACCATTTGTTTCTCCTCCGCCGATTTATCAACCCCACAAGCTTTGAGTTGTGACAGTAAATCCTTGAATTTTGTAAAGAAATATTGGATATTGACGAAGATTTTTGGATCCAATGTGAGAAAATCCACCTCTAGTATGTTTCCCCTCATCTCATCATGTTTTCCAAAGATCCCTTCCAATATTTTCCATGCTTCATTGGGATTCTTACAGGAAGATATGTGAAAAAGGAGATCGGGAGAGATAAGACTGCAAATTGTTCCGAGTGCCTCATCCATGCGATTTAAGTACTTGTATTTTTCTATGGCTGATGTCGGTTTTGTATCTGTATTCATGGTTAAATTGTACAACCCTATGGATTGGATATGTATGGCTATTTTCCCTTTCCATGCAAAATAGTTGTAAGGTGTAAGAATGAATTCTTTTTGGAATTCCATCTTTCTGCTGTCTTCAATCTTTTGTACCTGCAAAACATTTTGGTGTAGATTTTGATTAGCATTCCATATTCTCTAATACCATGTAAATGTGTTGAACCTGCACATAATATATCTAGCTAAACAATAATACACACATTTGCAGAGAGAATTGGAGAAAGAAGAAGAAGGAGAGAAAGAATGAAAGAATTCTCATTAACCATTGTGAATAATGAATAATTTACACATGATATACTCTGTATATCTCAATGAGTTCGACTTGAGGTGAACCAATGCACCATATTGGTGGTCTAGAGTGATCTAGACACACACCAACAGTTACGGGAGTGAATTTCCACCTATTCTAGTCTCTCAGGCAGTTACGGAAGTGAACTGCCACCTAGTTGAGTTAACTAGTCAACTAGTCTTCAGTTAACCAACTGAACATAGAGTAGTGAGGAGTTAAATCAAGGAATCAAGGCTAATATGCCACTCTAGTGATGATACCAAGAAAAGGTCGAATTATCATGGTGATGATCCCAATTTTGCATGGTGATGATCCCAATGTAACATCTAAACTCAACTCAACTAGTCAAACTGAAGTGTCAACCGAAAGAGAATATTCTCTAGGTGGAATATTCTCCCCTAAAATATAGGAGACTGGATAATGACTAATTATGACTAATAAACAAGGAATAAACTCAGGAAAAATAAATCCTAGGTGTGTGTGAAGTAACTCCAACATACATGGTGGGATCCACCAAATCTGAACCTGTATCAGAATCATGCAACTTCCTCAGGTTGGTAATCATCGAAGTAGACATGGATTTGAAATCCATCATACCAAACCTCTTTAGTACATCCATTGTGTATTTTCCTTGTGCCAGAAATATCTCTCCCTATCTTTTCCATACTTCCAATCCTAGGAAGTAATGCATCAAGCCTAAGTCTTTCATCTTGAATTTTGAGGTTAGCTCCCTCTTACACCAGGCTATTAGCCCTTCATATCATGTTAGAAAGAGATCATCAACATACAATATTAGTATAACAGGTTGGTTACCTCTTACCTTGAAGTAAAGATTTTCATCATCATCACTTTTCTAAAAGCCCAGGCTTTTAAGAAAGCCATCAATCCTGTCATACCAAACTCTGGGAGCCTGCTTAAGACCATATAAGGCCTTCCTTAGCTTGGATACATGAGTGCCTTTGTAATGCAGTACAAAACCATTTGGTTGTTCCAAAAATACCTCCTTTTCAATATTTCCATTCAAGAATGTTGTTTTTACATCCATCTTATGTAGCTTCCAACCAAGAATGGGAGCTAAAGAAATAATAGTCCGAATGGAGGTATACCTGGCTACATGGGAAAAAGTCTCTTTGTAGTCAATTCCTTCTTTATGAGTGAAGCCTCTAGCTACAAATCTTTCTTTTAACTTTTCCACACTTCCATCAACTACATGTTTTATCTTATAGATCCATTTGGAAGGAACCACTGATTTGTCTTTTGGCCTCAACACAATGTCCCAAACATTGTTCTTTATAATATAACTGTATTCCTCAAGCATAGAATCCTTCCATACTTGTAATTTATCTGTTTATTCAAATGAATAAGGTTTGACATCACTAATTCTGCTCATCGGTGCAACATAGCCTCCAAACCTATGAGGCATGTTCCTTTCCCTGAAAGTTCCTTTGAGAGCAACTATCCTTTCTGCTTCTTGCACTATTTCTTTAAGCCACCCTGGATTCCTTTTGGCTGGAGTTTCTTCAAGAGTTCTTTCTAACACTTCAACAGGTTCTAGAGGATCATTACTTGGCCCTTCACGAGGTTCCTCCCTCTGATCATCTGACTCTTCATTTTCAGAAGAAGGTGAAGCTGGCTGAACTTCTTCTGATTCCTGCTAAAGCTCTCTGGATTTCTTAAATGTGGCTTCCTCATGGAAAGTCACATCTCTTCTTACCTCTATTTTCCTCTTACCTAATACATAAATCATGTAATCCTTGGAGTTCTCACTGTACCCCATAAAAACCCCTTTCTTGCCTGAGGGTTCCATCTTTGTCCTCTTTTCCTTAGGGACATAAATATACACAGGACACCCAAATATCCTTAGATTCCCTACTTTAGGTTTGATCCCTGAGAAGACCTCTTCAGGAGTCTTGTCCTTCAAGATATCATGTGGACACATGTTTTGAATATACATGACAGTCGAGGTAGCTTCTTCCCATAAAGAATTTGGCAGATCCTGGTCAAGCATCATTGCTTTTGCTGCCTCACAAATTGTCCTGTTTTTCCTCTCAACAACTCCATTTTGATGAGGGTTATATGGCACGGTCAACTGTCTCTTGATTCCTGCTGACTTGTAGAAATCCTCAAACTGGAGAGATTCAAAGTCTCCTCCATTGCTTGTTCTAAGTATTCTGATGTGTTTCCCTATTTGATTTTCAATAAAGACTTTATACTCTTTGAATTTACCAAATGTGTCACTTTTAGCTTTAAGGAAATATATCCAACATTTTCTTGAGTAATCATAAAAAAAAAGACATAATACAAACAACCACTGAGAGAGGGAGATGACATGGGACCACATACATTAGAATGAACCAGATCTAAGATGCCCTGAGCTCTGCTGTCACTACTAAGAAATGCTTTCTTTCTATTTTTACCTAGCATGCATCCCTTACAAATTTTATTTTTACTAAGAGAAATAGAGGGCATGCCACATACCATGTTCTGTAGATCTGGAAGAGCTTTGTAATGAATATGTCCAAGTCTTCTGTGCCACAACTTGCTGGAGCTAGTTGCATCATGAGCCAATGCTTGAATTCATTGTCATGACACGACATACATTCCTCCACTGCGAGTTCCAATGGGTTCTGTTGTACTTAAGTGGCTACCTTTAGCCCATAGTAGTTCCTTCCTGTCCTTGAATATCACCCAATATCCCTTGTCCTCAAGGGTTGCAATTGATAGTAGATTCTTCTTGAGCCCTGGAACATATAATACTTCATCAACATGAACTCTAGCCCCAGATTCCAATTTTAAGGAGAAAGAGCCTACTCCCTCTATCTTGTAACATTTGTCATCCCCAAGCTCAACATGCTCTGCAAAATATTTTGTATCGAAATCTAAGAGGATCTCCTTGAACCCTGTCATGTGCTTTGATGCACCATTGTCTACTAACCAAGTTTCCGACCCCATGAAAACTGAACTGGATAAGGCATAAACCAAGTAATATTCTTTTCTATTTTCTTTCTCATTAGAAGGACTTTTCTGATTTCTTTTGGGTTCATCATCCTCAGCAGTTGAGGCATGATGTTTCCCTTTCCTTGGATATTTCTTTCTAAACCAACAATCTTTAGCAAAATGATCCAACTTATTACAGCTAAATCATTTAATCTTAGATGTATCAATATTCTTACCTTTGAATGTACCTTTGGTGTTTGGCTTCCTATGAGAGTCTTTTTGGAAAGTGACTTTCTTCTTTCCCTTGAATCTTGATGCTAAAGCTAGGTTCTCTTCTTTCATTGGCTCACTCCTGGTAGTTGTACAACTCTCCTCCTAGAGGCAACCATGCCATAACCTCTCAAACATGGTCTGAATCTCTCTCCCACTTACACTGGATAAGAAGGTCCCCCATGAATATGGAAGACCATAAAAAATGGCTTGCACTAAATCATCATCGTCCACTATCACCCCTGTGACCAAAAGCTGATCTCAGATCTGGGCTATCCTGGAACAAAAATATGCCATTGATTCACCTTTCTCCATCTTCAAATACTTAAGCTTGTGCTTAAGTGTCCTCTTCTGACTTGGAGCATGTTTCCCATACAGATTCACCAAGGTATCCATATAGTCCTTGGTCGTCATTAACGAAATCATTGCAGACATTATATTGTCTTTGAATGAGTCAAAGATGATTCACTTGGCCTTTTCTTGACTCTTCCTGAACACCACTCTTCCTATATTATTCATGGGTTCCTCCACCACTGTGGTCACATACTTCTCAAGATCATGCTCCTGCAAGATATTTGTTATCCAGAGCTTCCACACATTGAAGTTTGTAGCTCCTTCGAGCCTATCCTCGATCCTGACTGAAATGGATGATGCCATGGAACTCACATTGGAAACTTAATCAAGCTTGCTTCTATCTGTGTGTACCTTCTGCTACACTTCAACAAGCTTAACACACCCTAAGCTATGATACCATGTTAAATTATGAGCTTGATTTCTTATGCAGGTTAATTCTTTTATTTTCTTCAACACTTTGATTCTATCTTAATACACTTCAAAAATACAAAACCATAACCGAATAGCAATAACTATGTAGATAAGTAAGCATGCACATCAACAACACATACACCCTGGGGAAACCCTGTACATGGAGAAAAACCTAGCAAACGATATTCCTTTAATGCACTAATAATTTAATATCACTTACAAATATCCACCATGAGTTTTCTGCTCTTAAAGAGCTTGCCAAGATGACTCTGACTTGACAAAGACCTAAGATACCTTGCTGAAATACACCTCTGATATGCTGCCTCTATTGTTGATATACAACACTGATATGATGCTGATATATGTGTCTGATATGAAGCTTCTATTATTGATATACAACACTGATATGATGCTTTGGTATGTTGACTCTTTATCACTGATATGCTTCTCTATTGCTTCTCCTTGAACCTGCATATCAAAAACTATGTTGAAGAGAGGGGTCAACCTATGCTTATATAGGCTGAAGAGGAGAAGAGGAGAGACTCAAAATAGTAACCTGTTTGCATGCTTTAATCATAACCCAACTTCATACTTTAGTTCGAACTTAGAACTAGACTTGAGACCGGTATACTCTAGTTCGAAAATAGAACTAGACTCGAGACTTCAATTACAACTCAACATTACACTTTAGTTCGAAAATAGAACTAGACTTAAGACTTTAGTTGCAACTCAGCATTACACTTTAGTTCGAAAATATAACTATACTTAAGACTTCAGTTACAACTCAGCATTACACTTTAGTTCTAAAATAGAACTAGATTTAAGACTTCAGTTACAAATCAACATTACACTTTAGTTCTAAAATAGAACTAGACTTAAGACTTTAGTTACAACTCAACATTACACTTTAGTTATAAAATAGAACTAGACTTAAGACTTTAGTTACAACTCAACATTACACTTTAGTTCTAAAATAGAACTAGACTTGAGACTTCAGTTACAACTCGACTCTTTACAAGGCAATTCAAAATTCTCTTCATGGTGGATAATGTTACACGTGCCAATTCACTAGATCAATACATTTATATCATTTGCAATATTAGAAATATCATTTGTTTCTAGCTCATAGGAATTTTATATTCAACCTAAATTTTGCTAGATTCCTTGAATTTTTCTCATGGCTCACAAGGCTTGACTAGGCTCACAGAGGTTGTATGTCCCCCCCGACTTTTGCACTAGTATGTCTATGCTCATAGAGGTTGTATGTCCCCCTTGAATTTTGCACTAGACTGTCTATGCTCACAGAGGTTGTATGTTCCCACTGACTTTTTCATTAGACTTACATAGCATCTCGTTCATCCTGAATTTTTGTTTGACTCACAGAGGTTGTATGTTCCCCCTGGATTTTGTCAATACCTCACAAGACTGGTTGATTCTCCAAATCTCCCTGGCTAGCCTTAGGGTGGCCCATATGGCCTCTCATTGGAGAATGCTTTTCGATGCTGCCAAATTTAACACAAGTGTACTGTTTTATTTCCAACAAAGTGTGCATGATCTTATTTCCAGCAGGTGTGATGAACAATGTGTTGAACGATTACAATATTAGCCGGGTTTTTCAATTGTTTGAGTTTCAACATAATAATTTCTATTTCTTGGTTAAACATGATTTATTTATAGAAGCTTGCACACGACCAATTCCAGTTGAAGGATTGTAGCCTGCACAAACCATGCACAATAGATTTGAAATAAAAAGACTTCCATGGGTTGAAAATTTATGTTCGAGCAATTGAGATTGTTTTACTAAAGTAATTAAATTGACAAACATTTTCGCATCGTTGCCGGGGAAATTATTAGGGCCCAAGCGATAAACTAACGTTGTGTTTCTTCTACATCATTAGATTAGGAGTATATTAGAAGTGTCCTTGTCTCTAAGGAATGGGTGATAAGCCATGAGGTAAGAACCTACACATCGCCACGACATACTATAGCGAGCTTGAAATCATAAAGGGTAGGACACATAGGATGTATGAATAGAGGAAGAGGAAGACCCCCCAAAACTAATAATTCTACAGGAAAAGGAGGAGGATGTTGAGGACAAAAGGACCTAGGAAAAAAAACATATATCCATGAGATTATCATGAAAGCAGAATCAAAATCTCGTAATGCGACATCTCATGCAGGGACTGGTCATCGATCCAATCCAAAAAGTCATTCAGCTGAGACAGTAGAGGCTGAGTTAAAAAAGGGACCAAAAATGAAAGAATAAATTTATGAAGCAAAAAAACCTGAGTTTCAAGATCATGAATAAGGACAAGGGGAGATAGGGGAACCTATACCAGAATATCTGAGCCTAGTACATGAACCAACTCCCGAAGTCCCTGTTTTGGACCAGGGAAGTGTTGTCAAGTCTTCTGCACCAGAAGTAAGGGAGTCTGTTTTATTTTAGAGAGTGCCTCATGACTATGGGATCCCATAATACTATTGGAAACTGTGGGACGATATGGATAACAAAACCAACACCTTCGAGTTCTCCATTGAGAATATTGTTGGGAAGGCACCAATGAAAAATATTCGCCTCTCCTCTCTTCCAAATTTCAATGGCTTAACCAACGAAGATCCATACACTTTCTTATTTGAATTTGACATTCTGTACAGTAGTTACGAGTATACCTCTAATGCTCAGAAGTTAAATTTGTTCCCTACCACCTTGAAGGGAGATGCATCGAGATAGTTTATGGGCCTTGGAGCCCAAACTATTTTTTCATGGGATGAAATGAAACAATTATTTCTCATAAATTATCAAGACTATTACAGAACTAGAGATCAAAGTGAAGAAATTTTTAAAATGTCCTAGAAGGAGGAAGAAAGTTTAGAGGATTTGGTTGAGCATCTCATGTATAGTTTACAGAGGTCCAAGCACAATGATCTAGAAAAGGAAATTCTAAAAATGACCTTGATCTGGGGAATGAGGGATGACTGCTTGGATATGTTGAACCTGATGGGAAAAGGAGATATCTCAAAGGAACCCTTCGATAAAATAGTCAACTTATGTTGGAAAATATCAAGAGGATCATCAAGAAATAGAGCCCATGCAAGAGATGCCTCTGCTTGGATACAAAATTTATCCAACGACAAAGTTACCAGAGCTGATATCGGTAACTTATTTGAAAATTTGAAAATTGATATTGTGAGCACTCTAACTACACAATTGGATGTGTTACAGGTGAAACTGAAACAATTTGAAGCCCATAAAGCATTAGCAGTATTCTGCCCAAAATGTAGAGATAAGAATCATCATAAGGAATGTCCACTGGATCAAGTGGATATTTGTGGGATATGTGAAGAAAACCACCCAACGAAGCTTTGTCCATCGTTTCCTAGGTTAAAGGCAATGTTTCGTGGACCAAACAAATAAATGGAGCAAGCATATTTCATCACTACCAAGAAACCATGGAAACATCGACCATCAGGTATGGCCCAATATCAATCCTTGTATTTCAATACTTGGAGCAACATGTAGTAGGTTCCACAACAAATGTAATATCCTACACAACCATGGAAATTCCCCGGACCTCCAAAAATCTAATACCTTGCACCATGGCCCCAATGGACGCCATATTTCAATCAAACAAATTAACGGAACCAGGGATGGCGAGGATCCCTTTCCAAGTAGGACAATTCCCTACACAACCTCAAATTCCTATGCCACAATAACAACCACAACTTCCTTAAAATGTGTTTCCAACCAACCCTCCTCTGCATCCGCAGTTACCTATACAACCTAACACAAATACGAATAATAAAGCGGTTCAACAAATTGACACACCTATTTTTTCCACTTACTGCATCAACCCTGTGGAATGTAACGATGTACATTTTAGGTCAGGGAGAATAATAAAATCAGAAACATCATTGGTTATTAATGAACAAGAAGAGGAACCACCTCAAGAAAAATATTTGGAGAAACAACACACCAAAGTTCTAGATATGACTATTCCTACTGCTACTTCTGAATCTAGTTTGAATCCACCATACCCATAAAGGCTATCCTTGACCAAGGTTGTTCCACAACCTGATTTAGACTTGATGGGTGAATTGAAAAACCTTTACGTTAAGATTCCACTATTGAAAACACTCAGAGAAGTCCTAATTTATGCTAAGACAATAATATAATCGTGTGTCAAAAATCCAGGGAGGAAACCTAACGACCCTACCACTTTCCACATGGTAGGTAAAATTTAAGAGTTGATGCTGGGAAAGACCCCACCTGTCAAATATGATGACCCAGGAAATCCTATGGTAACCGTCCAAGTAGGGAAAATGTCTATCCCAAATGTATTAATTGACCTAGGTGTTGTGATCAATGTCACGACTTAGGAAACTCTGGAACAATTGGGATTCACCCATTTGAGATCTACCCTCACCATCTTGGAACTGGTTGATAGATCCAAAATTCGATCGGAAGGGATCCTAGAGGACATAGTCATCTTTGTAGACTCCTGGGAGTATCCGACTGACTTCCTTGTGTTGCAGCCTAAAACTCGCCTAGGTAGACACCCTCTCATTCTAGGCAGACGTTGGTTAGCCACGACTGATACATTGGTCAACTACAGAATGGGATTAATGACAATTTATGATGGTATGCTATGAATAACCTTGTCCTTTATGTTGGCAAATTCAGTGGATAGAATGCAGTGATGGTTGTTGTCATTAATGGCAATAGTAGAGACAGTAGGATAAGAAGGATAAAAGGTCAGGAGGAATAGCCTTGAAGAAAATGCGCACAACAAGAGCTTAAAGAGGAAAAAGGAAGAAGAGTCAGTGACCGTTGGATCCCATCCAAATTTCCCGAAAGAACCAGGACCGTCAGATCAGACAGAAGCTGCGAGGGAGATATTCCATCGGGAAAAGCCAAGGTGAAATCCCGATTGAATCTGGACCATCAAATCCAGAAAGGATCAGGACCGTTGATCACAGCCCTGTACGGATCGGGGTTCGGGACTTTGAAATGTCCAAATCACTCGTCAATGAAAACCTCGAAATCGTGAAACGCGATATTACGATTTGATCGCAACCGTTAATCAAGAAGGGATCTGGACCGTTTACTTGTATGGACACGTGGCAGCCAGGAGGCCTCATCGGCAATTCGGGGATCGGGATTTCATAAGGCAAAGATCACTCCACAACGA
>ML794335.1:487422-524595 GCA_009831015.1 Picea engelmannii | reverse complement strand
TCTTTACTCTTACTGTCCATATGCTGTATGTTGCTTGATGACACATGAAGAAATATTAATAATTGTTAAGAAGGTATAAAATTGTTTAAGCTTATATACAACTGATTCACCCCCCCCTCTCAGTTGCATTAGTATTTCCAACACTTTATACCCCTACAAAACCTAGTGTTGAACACAAAACTCCTTTATGGGATGAACTTGAACCAGATGAAGAGGATACCCAACCAATCCTTACAATGGGTAAGGCTCTCAACTTTAAAAATGAAACAGAGGATGACAATATTAACGAATTCATTAGTAACCCCCTAGTTGTTACTCAACCAACATCTCAACTTTTAAACACCATAATGGATAGTTCTAATCAAGAAAATATATAGGATGAACTTATTACAAAAATTCTACTCACCGCTCCCACCCATAAGAACATCACATTCAAGATTGAGCTAGGAAAAACCATTAATATTAATCCTAACCTTTCACCTGCACAAAGAGAATATCTGATTGAACTCGTACGTGAACATAAATAGGATTTTGCATGGGAATACATGGACATGAAGGGTATTCACCCCAGTATGTGTACTCACCATATTTATTTATACAATGACTGTCACCTCGTCCACTAGCCCTCGCAGCGCATGAATCCAGCATTAAAGGAAATAGAAAAAGAGGAACTCCAAAAATTATTAAACTCCAATTTCATCTACCCAATCTCCGACAGCTGTTGGGTGTCCCCACTGGTCATAATGCCGAATAAAAATGGTAAGTGGAGAATCTGTGTTGACTATAGAGAATTAAATAAATCTACATAGAAGTACTACTTTCTGCTACTGTTCATCGACTCGGTTCTCGATACCCTGTCTGGTAACAAATTATTTTCTTTTCTTGACAGATTTAGTGGCTATAATCATATACAAATAGCTCTGGAGGACCAGGACAAGACCACTTTCACATGTCCCTGTGGTACATTTGCATACATAGTCCTCCCTTTTGGACTCTGCAATGCACCATCCACTTTCTAGAGAGTTGTGCTCGGAATATTTTCAGATTTAGTAGATGATTGTGTTGCAATTTATATGGATGACTTCACTCCCTATGGTGATACATTTGAAACCACCCTCTCTAATATGGAAAAGGTGCTGAAGCCCTGCATACAAAATCACCTTTGTCTGAGCACTGAAAAATGTCATATGATGATGGACAAAGGAGTTGTACTAGGTCATTATCTCTCTGCTGTAGGAATTCAGGTTGATCCCGCCAAAATCAAGGTAATCTCACAAATTCCTCCTCCTAAAAAATTGAAAGAGGTACACAGTTTTCTCAGGCATGCTGGTTATTACCATCGTTTCATTGAATTGTTTTCTAAAATCAAATCCCCTATGTTTTTATTTCTGACAAAAGATACATAATTCGTGTGGACTGATAAATGTCAGGATGCTTTTATAGATCTGAGAAGCATTTATGTGAAGCCCCTATTTTGAGAGGACAAAAATGGACATTGCCATTCTATATTTCCATGGATGCCTCTGATACTGCCATTGACACTATGCTAGGGAAACATGAAGATCACACTTCATATTCTATATATTTTATCAGTAAGAATTTGACAGCTCCCGAGCTGAATTATATGATAACCGAAAAACATTTACTAGCCCATGGACACACGGATCTGCTCCATATGGAGAGGAGCCCGAAGATAAGGGGAAACACCCAATATTTGCCAATTTTGTGGGTTTTTAACTATATGTTAAATATTTTAGTGATTTTAAAGCCTGTTTGGGGGGATTTTGGCCATTATTGGAGGATCTGAAGCTCTGTTTAAGGCCAGATCTTGGGAGGAGGTTGGGAGTTTGTTGCCAAATTCAAGCCTATATAAACCATAGGTTCTTGGCAGCCTTAGGGAGGTTTAGAAGAGGAAACAATGATGAATAATTGTAAAGCCAAAGCCGTTTTTATGGAGGGAATCCATTGAGAAGAGCAACTTTGCGGGCCATTTCTGGGATATTTGTTCATCCTTTTTCAGTTCTGTTAGTTGTGTTGGGTTCTTGAGATCTAGTAGAACATAGGCAGATCAATTTGTAATCCATTTGGAACTTTTCAGATGTACTTTTGAATCTTTGAAGAGAAATAAGAAAGCCTCACCCACTGAGACAAAGGCCCAAAGACGTAGGCGATATTTCCGAACTTCGTTAACAAGTTTTGTTGTTATGGTTTGCTGATTCTTGTGTGTATTTCCATATATGTATATCTTCTTACAGATGTCATGTTACATCATTAATTATTCCTCTTTCATCAATTTCTTAAATGGTTAATGAACTCATGTTTTAAAACTCAACCATAGTCTTTAAAAGATCTTTTCGTATCAAAAGAACTTGTTACAAAGCACTTCATATGGGTTATTTCTGGCCCACACTATTTTAGGATGAAAAACAATATGTACTAGCATGTGACAATTTCCAACATATGGGCCAACCCATTCGATCATACGAGATACCATTGCAGTCAAAACTGGTTGTCAAACCCTTTGAGAAATGGGCATTAGATTTTTTCAGATCTATACAACCCCCGTCTGCATAGAAAAAGTACATACTTGTATGTATATACTATGTCACAAAATGGGTCAACGCGAAGGTGCTTACTCGAGCCACAAAATAATCTTTCAAATACTTCCTGTCTGCAGATATATTCATCCAATTTGGCGTGCTAAGAGTGATAGTTACAGACGGAAGATCAAAATTCACGTTAGATATGATCAAATAGATTATTGGAAGGTACAAAATTCACCATCGAGTGACTTCACCCTTCCATACGCAAAAAAACAAACAAGTGGAGAGAACTAACAAAGTCATCGAAGCCATCTTAAAAAAGACTGTGGATAGTCATCGTGGTGATTGGTCTGCGTGAATCCCTAAAGCCCTTTGGGCCTACATGAGTACATGGCGGAACACCACAAGTTTTTCACCTTACAAACTTGTGTATGGTAAGAGTGTTTTTTTTTCCATCAAATTCGAAATTCAGACATTGAAAACTACGATAAAACTTGATCTGGATCTGACAAAAGCTCAAAGACACTGGTTGGATTAGTTCAATGAGATGGAAGAGAGCCTCTTTGCTGTTATTTTTCAAAAACAACGAACAAACTGGCACGATAATTTCATTAAAAAGAAGGTGTTTCAAAAGGGAGATTTGGCATTATTATACGACTCCAGATTTAAATATTTCAAAGGGAAACTTTGTACCAGGTGGCTCGGTCCGTATGAGGTGGATACACTCTTTGAAAATGGGATTGTGAAATTTACAACCATAGATGATTCACACACCCCACTATTTGCTAATGGGAACCACGTTCGGTTGTATCATCAACCCTCCTCCAAGGATTCATTTGTTTCTAATATTCTCTCAGATGTAGAGCTTCAAATTGTCAGGGTAGGAAACCCCACCCCTACTCACACAAAACAAATAAATAAATGTTAAAATAATAATAATAATAATAATATAATCCTGAAAAATCTTCTCGGGGAACGATTGGGTGGGTGCCAGCTAAAAACAAACTTTTCGACAGTTGGTACTTAAAAAAAAAACAATATTTTATTATTATTTTCTCATGCTTTCTAATCAACATGGATTCTTGTGCAGACTCAAGCCTTCGTAGCTGTTTATATTCTATAGCACTTGTTGTTACTATGGTGTTACACTTGTTTTAAAGAAACTGCTATTACTCCGAACCTATTGTTACTCTAGTGTTGCACCCATCTCAACAACTTGATATTACTCCAGTACTGCATTGGCTCTGAACTTCTTCTTGTTACTCCAATGTTGCACTCATCTAAAGAACTTGTTATTACTCAAGTATTACATTTTCTTTGAACATCTTGATATTAATCTAGAAATGCACCTTTTCTAAAGAACTTACTATTAGTCTGATCCATCATGTTCCGACACATTCCGATGTTGTTACTCTGTCAAATAATAGTCCTTCCAGACTTTGTTGCTACTCCTCAACCATGAATTATTTCAGTTTCCACTACACCTGATGCAATCATTACTACCGCCGCTCCTCGATTATATCACAGATATTCACTTTAAGTCTCTCGTACGATAATAACCCACTGTCCTTTTTAATTGCTTGCATTACTTTGGAATTGGAAATAACACATAGATTGTTATAACCCGTACCCTTCCACGTCATCCTAGGATGACCTCCAAATCAATTGGGGGGGATAGATCATTCACCACTTGTTGTATTCATTACCATTACCAATTCATGATTCCCTTATACTGTCTTTTTTTTTCGATCACTTCAACTCCCTATACTCTCGACCATCTCGTTATAATTGTTAATTATGGCATGAATCCTGCAAGTGTCAACTTTCTAAATTCAACAAAGTCTCCCAACAATAACTATATGAACTCATAGTTAGAATTGCTCCGTTCGACGATTTATAGTGCCATGAATCTATTGTGTTATAATCTTGAGAAAGAACCCATATTCAGTGAATTTAAGAAATAACCCATATTCAGGGAATTTAACACTTCAATTTAGAAATAAGAGGAGTTGTTGTGAGACATGAACCAAAACCTTTGAGTTAGTCGCAGGAAAACCTGGAGGTATATCCAATATTTCTGGAGGCAGGATGAATAGTTTATTTCGAGAGGATACAAGGATTTGATAGTGATGCCTCCCTTGAATTCTCCCATAACTTGGCAGGGACAATCTCTACTATTCTAGTTTTGTGTGTGGATGTCACTGAAGCAACAATTGCCAAGGTGATAGGGCTACCATAGTCCGGAACAATATGGTTTAATAGGAAAGAATAAATACCATTGGCAAGAACGAGCTTCCTCAAAGACACATAACAAGTAAGGAATAAAGGGAAGGGAGTGGATAGAACTTCACTCTCCCCTCCTTGGTAGCATGTTGCACTTCTTATACATAAATATATTACATGCGAGGGTAGATTTACCATTTTTTTCCACTACCACTTCATGCTACTAGCTCACCTGTGCCATTGACATGTGCTCAACATTCCCTATTTTCTATGGGAATCTTTAAAACTCGTGGCCCAATTTGTTCTCCGTTCCAAACACCTAAACTTGTGTAATGAACCATGGGTTGATTAAGCTCTTGGTCATTTGTGCATTGGAACAACAGAACAAGACATGGTTGGAATTTGTTCCCCCTACTGAGGAACGAGGGTCTGGAGTATATGGTGAGGAGGAAAACCCTCCTGATAATGCGACTCTTATGGAAGAATGAGAGTGTGGAAAAGATGAGGGAGGAGACACTGAGAAAGTGTCTACCTTAGGAGCAGGAGGAGATATAGAGATAGATCAGTAGGACCCAAGGGAAGAGGAGGAAGTTGGAGAATCTGAACAAAAGGATGAAATCACAGAAAATGATTTCAAAATTATTGTAGAAAACCCTTTGTTTGAAGAAACCAAACCTTGTCCTATTGAGGAAGAACCTGCACCACAGGTAGAGAAAAAGGAAATGGAATACCCCCCTACAAGGAGAAGAACTAGGTTGGCTTCAACAACAACAACAACAACCCAATTGCCTAAAACTACGAATTCTTTCCCACAAGAACCTATTGAAGAACCCAATTGAAAGATAAATCATAGAGAAAAGAGTGACAACATTGAATCAGGTAAGCCTAAAGCTGTTCCTTTCTCAAAATATTTTTCTTGTCTAAAAAAGGAAAATGATGAACTTCAAGAACAACTTGGGAATTTGAAAATATGATTGCAAGAAGTTGAAAAATCCTTGAATTTAGGAACGCTTGCTCAGGAAACACATATTTCAATAAACTCGTCTCCATTCTTATCGGAGGAAGAGAAATGAGGAAGACATGTCTTCTCTATGTGTGGTGAAGTATTCAAATAGGATAGGTATGAGTAGTATGAACTAAGGGAATCTGTTTCAATAGGAGTGTATATAGAACCCCTTCAAGAGGAGACATATCAAACCCTGAGGAAGAGGTCATTTTTGTTACACAAGATCCAACAATATCCAATCTCAGGGACAACTATATCGATGAAGGGATTGATGAGACTCCAAGGGCTGAGGACATTGTTGTTACAAAATAACCAACAATGTCCAATCCTAACCATATCCAGATGGATAAAGGAGACACTAAGACTTCGAAAGATGAGGAACACGACAGTGAAGCTGATACAAAAGAACTCATTAGGGACACTGTTGTGTTGGCACAGGGGTAGATCCATGGTTCAACTCTAATAGCACACCAACAATCCATAACTACTGGCCCTTTTGGCAACACCTTTGAAGCGGATGCAGTCTCACCCAAAGTAGCAATAGGGGGTTGCAGGACACAGGTGTCTACAACCAGAGGAAATGTAAGTGGAATCAATGCAACCACACTCGGAGATCAAATTATTCTTTCCAATCATAAACCTACTTCGCACAGTTATACATTAGATCTAACATACTAATGCATCATCAGAGTAACATAAGTAAAGAACACAACATCAATCACTCACAACAAAAGATACACATGGTTCACCCTCTCCCCAAGGATATGTCCACAAAATTGTGCTTTATAATATATTAGGTGAAAACTTATAGTTCTATCTGCACTCTTAGCTTGCAGATCTCTTTCTTTCTCTCTTCTCTCTATCTTCCTTCCCTGTGCACCCAGCTGCAAGGTTGATCTTCGCACCCAGCTGAAGATCTTACAATACCGAATGCTCTAAGAGTACAATACTTCTCTCTCTACATTAACAACAACCAACTCGGAACTAACTCTGAATGAACCCATCCCAAGTCCTCTTGACCTTTATTTATACATTACAATATCTCACTGACAGCCTTAGGCTGAAACCTAGGTTTCAAAACCCTAGATACCAAAACCTAGGTGTCTAAAACCCTAGGTCAACTTGACCCATGTTTTCAGGGCTTCGCCAACCTATCTTTCCTTCCTTCCTGTGAGGTTCTCCAAAGCATCTACCCGTGGATTTTTGCGGAAGATGATTTTTCCATGATCCACCTTTCTTGCTGATCTGTCTTCCTCTATCTCCTCATCCAAAAAATTGCTCTCCCGAACTTCTCTCCATATTTTATTCTTCTTTAACCACTTCGACCTGATCTTCGTCATCCTTCCTTCCACGCAGTTCACGTTTTGCCTTTTCTTCCATAACCAAGGGCCAACATGCCCCCAACACTCACCTTTGACTCGTCCTAAGGCACTTTGATCTAAATCTTCTGCTGTACCTCAACTTCAGAATGCACATCGTAGCCTGTGCTTCCTTCTTTATTCCTCCACCTTTTGTGTAGACTGTCTTTCTTGTGTTTGGTACCCAGTCTCAAATGCACCTGGTACCTAGACCCTTCTCCTTCTTTTTTTACCAAGAGTTGCGAGGAAGCTGGTTGTCATAGTACAATTTCAACCGGCTCCCATTCACCAATCCTTCCTTCCACTCCTCATTCAAAGTCTTCAGTTGCACAACTCCTCCTTCTATAACATAGGCAATCTCATATGGCCCCAACCAATGTGTTCTAAACTTCCCTAAATGCTTCATGAACTTGCTATTGTATACCAATACCAAATCTCCTTGCTATTGTATACCAATACCAAATCTCCTTGCTTAAATGCTTTCTTCTTGATATGCCTATCATGATAGGCCTTTTCTCGTTCCTTCTGAACCTACTGATGAAATCCTACAATAAATATGTCTTCTTCTAGTCTGACCAACTATGCGAGCCTCTCTTGAACAACACCAGTGTCATCCATATCTGTAAAGGCTGCAATTCTTAAGATAGGAACTAAATATTCCATGGGTACAACTAATTCTAGGCCATAAACCAACTTAAAGGGAGTCTACATTGTTAGCTTCTTACAAGTGGTTCTATAGGCCAATAAGACTGCCGGTACTCTCAAATCCCAGTCATCTCTATTTACACTAAAAATCTTCGTCAGCGGTGTCTCCAAGATCTTGTTGAAGGCTTCAACCGTACCATTCGCTTGTGGGTGGTATGGGGTTCTCTTATGATGGTGAAATTAAAATTCCTGAGTCAAGGATTCAATAGTCTTATTAATAAAATGTGAACCTTGATCACTCATGAGGATCTTTGGGCATCCAAACCTAGTTATGATATCATCAAATATGAAATGCGCAGCTGTAGTTGCACTACAGTCCTTAACTGCTCTTGCTTCTGCCCATCTGGTCAAATACTCATTCGCAGTGATGATGTATGTTGAAAAAAAGTTTAATTTTATTCTCTAAATCCAAATCTCCATTTTTCTCTGGTTACAGAGCGGCCCTTAGTTCTAAAAAGGAGTCAAAAAGTCTTTCGGGATTTTCAGGTTTCGGGGTTCAGCTATTCACGAAGTATGTTTTTTAATAACAACTCCAAAGTCCCAGTACCGAAATCTCGAAAAAGTGATTGTTTAAAAGGAATTGAAAAGATTTTAAAGTAATAATTAAAAACGTTAACGACTTTCTAATCCTTTCACATGCTCTTTTTCGGCCATCTCAACTTAAACAACATTTCAAATGTCCCGACGCACTTTTCACGAAATACCTTTAATCATGATTAATTAAGTTTTAAAACATACTTAACAAATCGTTAATCGATCGCAATTCGGGAAATCAAAGAGTCTACCTTGAGTGTCCTTAAAACCCCGATTCCCGAAAGTCACAAAATTCTTAAAAGCTAATGCTATGTTTATTTAGAAGTAAGAAGGTTTAATGATAATAAATCCCATCGCGATTTCGTGATTCGGGATTTATTGCGTTAAAGAGTCGTTGAAGTCTCGATACTCCAATCCATGAAATGTAAAGACTAACCCCTGATCACGATTAATTAAAGGGTTAAAACAAGTGGTTAACACCTAAATAAATCCCATCGCGGTTTCACGATTCGGGATTTACTTGTGTCATACCTCTTGGGGACATGATGCTTGAAACTCCGAAACATGAAATCCCAAAATAATTAAGCGCTTAAACGTAATTAACTTAATTTTAAAACAAGCATTAAGGGTATTAAATAACTTTTCGCGTTTCGCTATTCGGGATTTTTCGATGACCTTCCTTTCGAAATCACAGTTTTGAATCGCCAATATGTGGTAGTATCTATAATGGATTAATGGAGATATTTTTAACATAAAGTGCATATCTCTAGGCGTACCATCCCCATTAAAGAATTTAATTTTTATCGCCTGTATCGATACACTAAATTTAAGACAGGTTAAAGGTAAATAAAGGTTTGTTATTTCGAATTTCATTCTTACTTTCAGACTAGGAGCGAGTTACATTCAAGAGAACTCACAGATTTCTTCTTTGCAACAGGTTTTCACTTTAGCAAAAACATCATGGCACCTAGAAAAGGGCCTAAGAAAAGTGAGGAGGCAGGTGAGAGCTCGAATCTAGATGGAGATGTTATATCCGACACTACGCCACATGCTGTGGATTCAGTCAAATTCTGGAGGTAGATTTTTGAAACCTTAGACTATGAGATTAGGAATTGCCTCGACGATTTCAGAAATGAAAGGAATGAAAATAAACTCAGAGACATAGGAGAGTCTGTGCTTCATAAAATATCCACACGGCTGAGACTCATGCCATACAATGACATGATAAGCTGGGCTTTAGAGAAAACCGACATTTAGACAAGGATCATTCTAAACAACCAAAAGGTCGTCGTTGGCTCGGTCAGACCCGAGCACATCCAAGTAATGTATAAACTGCCCCCTACTTTTAAATACATTTATAATGCCGAATTCATAGAGGAATTTCAAAGAAAGGCGTGTACAGAATTCGTTCAAACATATCCAGGTATAATCAAAGAATGGTGGGGAATTCCAATGATATTTAGAGCTGATAACCATGGTAGTTGTTCCACAACTCCATTAAATGAATACATGGCTTATATATATTTGATGCCATGTATAATTTTCTGGAGGAAATTCCCTACCCATTTCCCTGCAGAATGGGTGCCACTTATACATGAATTAACCGAGGGTTACAGTTTCAACTAGGGTAAAATTTTATCAGATAATCTAACTAAGGAGATTGTAGAGTACCAAATGACAAAATCAAATGGCCGACCTGCATATTTTTACATGTCTGTATATATTATGGATGATATCTGTTACATGACTCCATTCCCCTTGATAAATTGAAGTTGGAACCCAGCCTGCATGGAGCCCATTCATGTGTATCATTATAAACTATGGGAGGAGAATGTTAAAGATTTATTTTACGAAATCTATCACTACGTAGTGATACCTTTGCACCAAATTTTGTATGGTTATGCAACCCCTCGTATTTCATATCCAATCATGGGAAACCTCAAGGCGATTGCAGATTGGTTTATTGAAGAGGGTTTCTCCTATGTCAGGGTTTTCGGGTGCTCAATTCCTCCTCACCCACTTCCAAAATTCCTTCTCGATAGAATGGTGTGCAGGGAGGTGGCCTACCAAATAATAACAGGTGGCATCGACACAAAATTGAAAGCAACTCAGAATAAGTTCTAATCAATTTTTCCTATACAGATTGGGAAGTGTTCACTGCCTAACTTTGGTCATTTCAAGGTTGAAGATGTAGCACTAGAAGACATCAAATTGGTAGATATTGAACTCAGAAAACATGACCCTTATCAAATTGTAGGAAATCATCTTGCTCATTGCAATATGAAAATGTATGAACATGAAGCTTCTCCTTGCGACGACATGTTCAAGGGAGACAAAACCTATGAGGAAATATTAGACAGAGTTCAGGCATTATCACCCGACCTACAAACCAACTTTCTAACTTTCCATAAGCATAGGCGAAGTTGTTTTCTGAAGATACTACAGTGAGAATCAACAACCCCTCCTCCAACTCAAGTAAGTATTCCCCCAGGTTTTGGATCAGAGGCCCATGATAAAGGGACTGCAGAAGAAAATCCAAATAAGACTGAAGCATCTTCACAAGAAGCAGAAGCTTCACAAACATAGCACCCAAAGTCTGAAACAGAAGTTAGGCTCGAGACACCTTCAAAGTCGATTCAAATGATTCCTCTTTTATCATCAACTATTCCTGTTGATATCCCCAAAACAACAGGAGAAACTCAATCTTTAGAATTGGGCAGCCCAATTTCATCATTAAATCCTTTACAGTCAACTTTTGGGACCCCCCATATGGAAGTCATATATTCAAGTGACCTTACTCCTATCTCTAGAGAAAAGATACCTTCCTCTGACTAATTTTTCATTAAGAAGAGGAAGGTTGTAGTAAAATAGGAAATGCATCTAAGAGAAGACACAATGGTGAAGAAACATAGAGTGCTTGTAGATGGGTAGAACCTAGAAGAGGAAGATTTTGCCACAGAAGTAGCAGGCTCTATGGGAGCTTTGGCGACAACCAATTTATTCTCAGTTGACTCTCTGAAAACAAGGCTGAAACTGAAAAATCAAATGATAGCTCAGTTGCAGGACCAAATAAGGAACACATAAAATAATATTCTAGAGGGGGTAAATCAAAGAGTTGAACACGCCAGAACTGCTGACAAATAGGAAATGCAATTGTTTAAGTCTAGTTTAGATGAAGAAAACAAGCAGATGCAAATGAGTCAAGTATAGGTCATTTGGTAGAAAGAATTAGTGAGACAAATAGAGACTCAGTTGAATTCCATTGAAGGACAAGTCGTGAATATAAAAACATTTCAAGCCCAAGCACTAGTGGTGCATGAGAAACTACAAGCAGAACAACAAAACAAGCTTTCTAAAATAGAAATCGTTCAAAACTACTTCCTAGAAATAAGCCACTCACTGGATAACATTGCTTTCAAGGAAAAAGAGGCTACAACAATTCGCACTGCTTTTCAAAAGGTAGTAGTGTTTTTGGCTAGAGAGGAAGTACCAACAATCCCAAATATGACTATAGAAGAATAGATAAGGGGAGACATCATATTAAAAACATGGGAGACCAATATTGCCGAAAGTAGGAAAATGGCAAGAGAAGTTAAGAAAGAATGTGAATACGTGTTTGATCAAATAGATACAAAAACACTGGGCATTGGTAAAGGTGATTGTCCTGGGCTATTATGATAGATCAATGTTGTAAGGCATCAACTACATATCAAGGAGAGCTAGAATGAAGCCCAACTCAAGATTTCACAATTGAAGCAGCTTGACATCACCCAAATGGATAAGTGGTTAATAAATCCAAATCTACAGTTGCAGTCGACAAAGTTTGAAAAGGGAAAGATTGAAGACAGGATGCCCAAAATTCAGAGGAAGTTATATGTGTTTGAAGAAAAGCATACGACAGAACGCAAAGGATATGACAGAACCTTCCAGAATTTTGGTGCAGTTTTTTGACAGGTGCGTCGAGTGTTTTGGACCGAGCGAAGGAAGTGCTTCAAAGAAATGATGAAGTAATGCATGTATTCTCATTTTTGTCCAATTGGTAGAAAAGTAAAATGTAACCGAGAAAAACGATTCAAATTTTGTATTCTGTAACCGTTAGCACCTAAGAGATTAGGAGAATACCAACCATCTAGGGTTGATAATTTTCTTTGTATAAATACAATTTTGAAAGATGGAACCAAGGGAGTGTTTTTTTTTGGTTGATTGTAGCAGAGAAATTTTTCATTTGCCAGAATTAATACAAATGCAAATCGAAGACTCCAGATCCCGTCAAGTTTGAGTTATGTGTTCCTCTTTTATTTCATATTTAACATCATTTCTTATGTATCTTTGATGAATGCTTAGCTACAATTTAGTACAACCTCTACTGTAGTGATCGATTATTTTAGTCATCTAATCGTTTACAACTTTTCCTCTGTATCGACTATCAACAGGTACAAGACCTGTGAATTACTTAGATTTCTATATCTTATGCTTCATTAAAGTTTTGCTTGTCTATTTTCTTCTTCTGTCACAAGGTGAGATTATTCCTTGGTTGATGCCTCACATTGTACCACATCTTTATGTTTTCTTTCATTTCATGCATGATTTCCAGTTTAACTTAGATATGGGAAATGACCTTTGATTTTGTTATACTATTAATTCAAAATTTGGGAATTTTTCTTACATAATCTAAAATAGAAACAACAACCTAAAAAGCAACAAATATTTAAAACTCTTTTTCCTCCATGACTGTACCTGTTATGAGACAACCCAATATTGAACCTGGTCTTACATACCAGACTAGTATCACTTTAACTCCTTTTAACACCATCTTAAAAACTGCTACCACCCGGGTTGAAATTGAAAGTTCATGGGAAGCCATTGAGTAGGACATTAACATCTAGGAACAATTGGAAGCTAGACAAAGACAACTCAGAAATCATCCATAACTCCTTTTCCCCTAAGAGTTGTATTTTCCTTTCTTTATATCTTATACCCTCTTTATTTTTAAAATGCCTAGACTTTATACTTTCAAGCCTTAAGTATAAACTCTAGAACGATAATGTATCTGGCTCCTGTGCACTTCCCAGGTCGGTTTATAGGTTCCATGAAGTCAATGGCCCATTTCTCAAATGCTTGTAAGGTTATATGGGGTGCTAATGACATTTCATCTCTTCTGGAAGGTTTCCCAAGTCTTTGGCATACATCACATGCTCTGTAGTATTCTTCAGCATCTCTGTGTAAAGTGGGCCACCAGAGGCCAGCTCTAAGAACCTTCTGTGCTATTTATTTTCCTTCGTAGTGTCCTCCTGCGATGCCTTCATGAGATTCTACTAAAATAAATGGTCATTCTGCCTCCATAACACATCTTTTTAGGATATCATCAGGTCCCATCTTATATAGATGTCCAACTATAAGCAAAAAATCTGCATCGCGCACTACCAGTTGTTTCTTCTGAATGACTGTGTATTCGTGAGGTGCTATTCCTGTTGATAGGAATTGAACTATCTCGGTGAAGTGATCATCAACCTTTCTAATGGTAAACAACTATGCATCTGGAAGTGTATCCTCCAAACTAGTAGGTTCCTCTCCATGTTCCAACCTAGACAAGTGGTCAGGTCCCTTGTTCATCCTTCCTGGATTTACCATAATTTCAAAGTCATATTCCTGAAATAAAAGAAGCCATATGCATATCCTTCCCCCCAACACTGGCTTGTTGAGTAGGTATTTCAGTGCAGAGTGATCAATGAACATCTTAAAGTGTCCTCCTAACAAGTAGTGACGAAACTTCTGCAACGCATACACCATGGCTAAACCTTCTCTCTCAATGGTGGTGTAGTTTATCTCAGCTGTTGAGAGATTCCTACTAGAAAAGGATAATGGGAGGTCAATATCTCCTGCTCCTGGTTGTGCTAACACTACTCCTAGTGCAATATAAGATGTATCGACATGCACATGAAATTCCTTGCTGCAATCTGGGAAAACCAGAATAGGCACAGTAAACATTTTCTGTTTCAGTGTGTCGAAGCTCTGCTGACATTCTTCTATCCATTGAAACTAACAATATTTCTTCAGAAGCGTCTCCATAGGTGCTGTAATCTGTGCATATCCCTTAATGAACTTCTTGTAGTATCCAGTATGTCCCAGCGCAATGAACAACTGTTTGACTGAAGTAGGATGGGGTAAATCGATAATAATGGAAATCTTAGATGGATCTACCAACAATCCCTGCTTACACACGTTATGGCCTAACAACACTCCAAAGGGTGAAAAGAAAATGCATTTCTTCAGGTTTAGGGAAATATGACATTGCCTGCACTTATCCAACATGAGTCTTAAGCATTCAATATGGTTTTTCAACAAGCTAAAAATAGTCCAATCATCAAAATAGGCTTCCAGAAATTTATGTAAAAACTCCTTGAATGCTTCGACCACCACCCTAGAAAAGATGGCTGGTGCATTATTAAATCCAAAAGGCATCAATGTGTATTGGTAGGATCCCCATTCTATTGCAAACGTGGTCTTATGGTGATCTTCCTTGGCAATCCTGATCTGATGGTATCCTAAAAAATCCATCGGTGAAGGAGTAGACTTCCTGTCCGCCCACGTTATCTAACATTTCATCAGTAAACAGTGTAGGGAATGGATTATGTAGACATGCATCATTTAGCTTCCTGAGATCTACACAGATTTCGATCTCTCCTGTTTTATTATCCTAAACCACCATAGGGCTAATCCACTCTGATTCTTCAACAGGTTCTATGATTCCTGCTTCCATCATTATGTCTAATTCAATCTTCACTTTCTCCTTATATTTAGGGTTCAATCTGTAGGGTCTTTGTTTGACTGGACTTGCATCTGTTTTCAAGGGGATCTTCATCTCTCCCATGGGCCCTTTAATGCCCTTCATATCAGTGAAATTGGTTGGAAACAAGTCCTGATATTCGTGCAGTAACTCTGTGATCTTATCAATAGTGGCATCATCCCAGTAATATCCAACACTAGCAAGCTTAGGTGATTGCTCTGTTCCAATATTAACTTTCTTGAGTTTGATTGGCTGTCCAATAAAATGTAGTTTGACTCCTGGTCCTTCTATGTCTCTCTGTCCTTCCGTTTCTATGATGTTCACATTCCTAGGATCATCGTCTTCATCGGCATTGATATTGTAACTTCCTTGCAATTTTTGAAGAGGTGTAGTCCATTCATCCTCTTCTTGCTCCACATGGAGACTAGGTGCTTCCTCAAATACTTTCTGTCTTACAACCTGTAAATCTTGATCTACCAGAGGGTGCTAACTTTCAAATAAAAATGTAGCTACAAAATTCTGAGTCATACCTTGCCAATCTGCAGTGGTGAGGCACGATTCTTCTTGAAGGTACAAGTTGATAGGCGTCGTTTATAGAGTATTGATGGATTTATGCACCCACTGCTCTTGAGGAATGTAGCTCCAGGCCTCCTCACATCCTCGCACATGGTATTTCAGACAGCTTTGACCTGTGTACCTAACTTCACATCCTTTGACTTGTTCTGAAAATCGCGTTGTCATCAAAGTGCAAAATTGTATCCAGTTTGCGATGTTCCTTTTATGTGTTCCCCACCACCTTGCTGGAGTAGCTTTCAAAGCCTCGTCTAGTGCCAAAATTCTTTGTCGTACTGGTACAATTTATTCAAATTCTAGTAATAAAGTTTCTAAGTGCTTCAAACCATCAAATGTGGGTAAATGACTTACTGTTGTGCTGATCCAATGAACTTCTCTGGTTAGTCTAGCAAATCTTCGTGTAGATACTTCATACATTTTATTCTGCCAGTTCTTCAATACTTATTCTGATTCCGATGAACATGCGCTATCACTTCACTAGCTTAAATTCCCATCTGCTGTAGGATTAATGTAATCTCATTGTCTTGCTGTCAGTTTGTATATATTCTCCAACTCATATGTATGGTCTTCTTCTTTGATGGGCTCTATGTATCTGGGACCTTCATCATGATCCAATGGTGTGATGACCCTAAGGCCATCACCTTCAAATTCCATTCTTCTTTTCTTCAAGTCAACAATAGTAGAATTGTTGAAAGCCCAATCAATTCCTAATAGCACGGGATAAGGATAACTATCATCGACTATCTCAATCACCTCGAAATCCACAAATGTTCTGACCCCATCGATGTCCACAAGGACATGTTCTAGTCTTCCAAAGGGGTTCACAGCCTATTGACTGGCCATCCTAAGCCTGATGGGGGAGTAGATCAACTTAGGTTTTCCCATCAGTGCCTAGGTCTTCTTTGTCATGACATTGACCTCTGACCATAAGTCGAGGACCACATAATCTATATCATAATCTCTAATTTAAGCATTCAGATGTAGCTCCTTATTTTTCCTTCTCTTTTTGGATACTTGATGTACTTCTCTACTCAGTAAGGGATCTACCTTTCCTAGCTCATACTGTCTGATAAAGTTTTGTAGCTCTTGTACAACTCTCTCATCCTTTAGCAAATTAATGCATGTGCATAAAAATTCCATAAGTATTCTTAACTATTTTACCTCTCCAGGCGAAGCAGACTGATCAAAGGCCAGGGGCATTCCACATTCTCTCACTTCTGGTTTTTCCTTTGATGAAGAAGCCTGATCTCTTCCAAAATATTTTATTACCTCTTCAAATGTCTTCTTCTCTCTCTTTGGATCAAACTCCAGTGTCTTCTCCGTAGATTTTCCGACTACTGATTGTTCTATAGTCTTCCCTGGAGTCACCCTATCTTCTCTTGTAACAACACCTCCTCTAGTGATAACAACGAATCTGGGATCTGCTCCGTGAAGTTCTGATATGATTAGTTTTACTTGTTGGTTTCCTCCTCGTCATTCCTGAAATTTGGCTAACAACGCAGGACAATATTCCATGACATGTTCAAATGAGTTGCAATAACTGCAAGTGGTACAAGGGTTCTGATAGTCCCTTGCCAAATGACCTAGCTGTGCACAATTATAACAAATGATCTGGCCTTGACCTCAACCCATGCCTCCTCCTCGTCCTCTTCCTCTGAATCCACCATGAGGGTTGAAGTTTCCTCTTCTTGGGGAGTTATACTGCATAGTGTTCCCTTCTTGCTGTACTTCACCTTGAATTTTGTAGATATCCCTTGATATTTCATGCAAGAGGTCGTAAGCTCTACAGTCCTTCTCATCATGACCCACAAATTTATAGAATGTTTAGTAGAGGTTCATAGGTATCTGAACGTACTTTTGCATGTAATAGAATTCTCCAAGGAGATGTCTATTTCTACATACCTCGCATCAAAGTAGAGTAACTTGCTTCAAAGGGATTGGGGCTCCAAAATCCAAGTATTCATGAAATAGGGGACAATGCTCCTTGCCATGGCCTTCTGATTTGCATCTAATGCACCAGATGTCTTCTCTCTTATCTTTTCCCTTATCATTTTTCATATCTTCGACCTGCAGTGATAAGCTAGTTAGTTGACTCAATATTTGAGTCATACCTGAGATGGATTCTTCCATAGGAGTCGATTCAAGTTTCATGGATATCTACAACGCCTCAGCCTGTGAAGCAATATTCTACTGCATCAGAGGGAATCTAATGTGTGGTAGGAGGGAAACAATGAACCATTCCTTGTTTTTCTCGTCTGGGATCTGAAAAACTCAAATGACCTGTCAAGGTCTTAAACCTCTGATCAAACTCCCAAATAGGTTCAGCTACTTTCTTCTTAATTTCTTTCAACTCTGTGATGCACTATGATTCCTACTTGGGTTTCTTGAATTCAACAATCAACGCAATATTAATCTCGTTTAGTGGTTTCAGCTGGACAACTCCTTGGACAAATTTCATGTACCAGCTCAGTGCGCGGTCTCTCATGGTAGTACTAAACTAAGCTCGTTTAAAATATTCGTCGGTGACATTCTTAACACTCCATACAAATTCACATAGAAACTAATGTTGGTCAGGATCTTCAGATCCATGTCCTCTAAAGGTGGGTAACCTCATCTCATCTGCCATATATCTTCCTAGGTTTCCTGACTGACTATGCACTGAACCAATTGTACTAGTGCTCTGAGTGTTCTGATAACTTAGGTTAATCTGTTTACTTAATGCTATTAAAACAACAAGGGGTGTAATAACACTTACTTCAATAGTCCGCGCAGTCCCTGAAGTTTCCGACTCTTCTTGGCGAGGTTCTCCAGTCTTCTCTTCTTCTGCTCTAGCGGTCTCTAAATGTTCCTCATTCAACAACTCTTCTTCTTCTCCACTATAGAACCCTTCTTCCTGTGCTAGTGGTTCGTGACTCTGCTTGAACAAGTTCACCAGAGGAACTTCTCTAAAGGTTCTCCCACTGTGCGTGTGTCCGATCTCTGTGTCATTGTCACTGTCTGAATTGTTGAGCATTATATTTTTCAATCTGACCCACTACTGTATCTTCAAGATGTTCTTTTCATACAGTAGCATATTGATCTTCATCTTCAAAAAGTGTAAAAATTTTCCTCTCGACCCCTTAAAGAAATATCTCTTTGCTTGGCTATATGACTCTACTATGTCGATAACAAACTTGGTGATATACCCTCCAATAGTACTATCAAACCAATGATCTACTACTCTCGACATGGTGTTATCAACTCTATTGACCTTCTTGATCAACGTTGATGTCCAAAGCACAAGCAGTATAGATTTGATATCAAAATGGGTATCTGCTAATCTGGCCAGCCACTCGTATAGCTCCTTATGAATCCCTCCAAAGAAAATCTCGTGTATATTAGTAAAGATATACTTTTCCATCCAGTCTTCTGTGCTAATATTAGGGTTATTATTTTGATCTTCTGCAAAGTCCTTCTTTTGTTCTTCTATCCACTTCTGAATCTCTGTCTTCAATGGAAACCACCTTGACATTCCCTCATGAAGATCCTGGTCCCAACAATAGAACCATTTGTTGGCACAAGGGAAGACCCAAGGTTCAACTCTAATAGCGCACCAACAAGTCCTAACTGCTAGCCCTTTTGGAAACACCTGCGAAGAAGATGCAGTCTCACCTGAAGTAGTAATAGGGGGTTGCATGACATAGGTGTCTACAACCAAAGGAAATGTAAGTGGAATCAAGGAAACCACACCCGGAGATCAGATTATTCTTTCCAAGCATAAACCTACTTCACATAGTTATATATCATATCTAACATACTAATGCATCATCATAGTAATAGAAGTAAAGAACACGATGCCAATCACTCACAACACAAGATATACGTGGTTCATCCTCTCCCTAGGGCTACGTCCACAGAATTGTGCTTTATAATATATTAGGTGAAAGCTTATAGTTCTATCTGCGCTCTTAGATTGCAGATCTCTCTCTTTCTCTCTTCTCTCTATCTCCCTTCCCTGCACACCTAGTTGTAGGGTTGATATTCACACCTAACTAAAGATCTTACAATACCGAATGCTCTCACAACACAATACTTCTCTCTCTACATTAACAACAATCAACTCAGAACTAACTCTGAACGAACCCATCCCAGGTCCTCTTGACCTTTATTTATACATTACAATATCTCACCAACAACCTTAGGTTGAAACCTAGGTGTGAAAACCCTAGATACGAAAACCCTAGGTCAACTTGACCTGTGTTTTTAGGGCTTCACAAGCCTGTCTTTCCTTCCTTCTCGCGAGGTTCTCCAAAGAATCTACCAGTGGATTTTTCCACTTGTTGAGTTGTCCACGATCCACCTTCCTTGTTGATTTGTCTTCCTTGATCACCTCGTCCAACGAGTTTCTCTCTCAAACTTCGCTCCATATTTTCTGCTTCTTTAACCACTTCGAATTGATCTCAGTCAACCTTCCTTATGCGCAGTTCATGTTTCACCTTTTATTCCATAACCAAGGGTCAACATGTTGTTACACAAGAACCAACATTTCCCAATTAGGAAACTACCCAGCTAATGAAATAAAAGAGCCCAAATCATAATGCTGATATTGATGTCCATATTTTGATTGCAAAGGTTCAGAAGTGGAAGCAGGAGGTCTCATCATATCATTCAAGCATGATACCTCTTATGGAACATGAAAAATTTATTTGTAACCTTAAGGAAATATTGGCAGAGAAACTCTTGTTCCAAAACCAACGATGGAAAAAGGTGTCAGAAGAAAGGAAAGAGATAAAGGAGCTCAGGGGTCAAGTTCAAGCCCTGCAGACAACCAAGGAGAAATTGTATGAGATAACATTGGACTTGTTGAATTGTAGGATCCCTTCTCCTGGCTATCCTTCGTTCCTTCAGGAACAATATCTTATTTTCCATATGGTAACTATGAAAGAAGGTAGGCCCTGCAAGTTTACTACCACTAGTACGTTTTTGGAAACCTTCTCCAATTGTGGTCTTTCAGAACAACATTTGGTATGTGAATTATACATACACAAGGTAATATGGTTTGCGGAGTAAAGATTAAATCTCTCACCATATGTTGGGGATATTCAATTAAGGGATTTTATCTCATTTTTCGATAATGAGATGAAGTGGAGGATGGCCTATGACACTATGTCGAAGGCTCGGGAAGAGAAAACATCGTGGATAAGAGAAAAACCCATCCCTGTTGCTATTGTACTTAGAGAATAAAAATAATTTCTTAGTTCTCTTGAGCGAGTTTCCACTTTAAGAAGGATTAGGCAATCAATTGTGAATCTCTGCTCTAACTAACTTAATGAGGCTAAACATGTAGCCATAGATGGAAGCCAGATCAGATGGGAAATTTATGATGAATATATGTAGATGAGGAATCCTTATAGATATCCAAAATTTGTTCATTCCTTTTCAGGAGTACCTACATACATTGATTGCATTACAATATGTGGGCCTAATTGGCTAGGTCTCAGGTATCACTTCCCTTTAATCTGGCTTCCAATGGCTAAGTATTAGTATTTTTATCAACTTACTCTAGAAGTTGCAAGGAGTTGGTGGCGAGATGTGATTACTACAGGTGGGTACATAGCTATACAGGAAGATACTGCTAGGGCATACAATCTCACCAACCTTCATATTCGATACTCCTAATCGAGCTCGAAATATGAATAATTAATAGGCTGCATGAGGACACACAATTGCTTCAGTTGGGGGGAGATGTTGGGCTTAGGAATCGACATATATTTTTTTTCCACTTTTCTACCATTTTACCAACTTTTTCCATAGTTTACATACCCTTAATTGTTCTTACCAATGAATTATATTCCATTTTTGTTCAAGGTATGTTAAAGTCCAATGTTACTTTGATTCAATAAAAAATTTCTTGCAATTGAAAGGATTATACCTGTTTTGGGTAATTGTTGACGAGGTGTTGAGGAAATTTTCGTACAAGTGTGTGATTACTCTCATCCTTGAAGCTATTACTCCCATTGTTCGTGCTGTTGTTACTGTGTACAATCACGTTGGCTACTTTTGGAATCACAGATTCTTGTGCTGATAAAGTCAATACAATATATAACCCAATTATGGTGGTGCTGACTCACTATGTTCTGAGATAAGGGAATCTATTCCATGAAGATGCTAATGAGAAAATTGTTATGAGTATGTTTTAGTATTTTCAATCTTTAGTCGACCTATTTTAGGGAAAACCTAATTTGATGTAATATTGTTATGAAAAGGTCTTAATTTGAGTACGTATTGAACAACTTGAGAATCAAAATATTCTCAAGCTTGTTGGTAATCTTCAATTTTCTGAGAAAAATTAAGTGAGTTTAAAAAACAAAACATCCTCGCTTTTAGAGGGGGATCAGAGATCGAAGATCGAATATCATATTTTGAATAGAAAAAAAGACATTCTTGTAACTTCTAGATATTGATTAATAGAATCACGGTTGGATTTATGTTCATTTGAGTTGTAGCTTTTAATCCTTTTCCAACACCTGCTAAAGAGGAAGGGCCCTCCTCTTTAGGAGGGTAGATGTTGTATTTGTATAGATAGTTTTCTGATTTGTTGGTTGTGTTCATAGTTTTATTAGTGTTGACCATATTTGATTGTCGTATTGTTCCGTCACTCACTGATTATGAGTCCAGATCAATTGCAATTACTATGTTATTTATGATAGTCAATTGGTAGAAATAATATTTTGATAGTTTGGTTAAAAACGAATTCTATCAACTCCAGATTGCAAGTGTGCCATTTCATTTACTGCAAGTGTTCCATTTCGTTTATTGCAAGGGATGTTGTTTTATTCATTGCAAGTGTGTTGATTCTTGTTACAACAAGAGTGTTATTTCATTAATTAAGAGTGTGTGATTTTGATTATTGTCAGTGTTCTATCTCTTTTATTGCAAGTGCGTTCTTTTATTTCCATCAAACTGTGCACAATCTTATTTCCAACAGGTGTGATGAACAACGTGTTGAGTGATTAGAGTATTAGCTAAGTGTTCCGATTTTTTGAGTTTCAGCAGAATAGTTTCCATTTCTTGGTTAAGAATGATTGATTTATAGAAGCTTGCACACGATCAATGCCAGTTGAAGGATTGTAGTCCACACAAACTGTGCATAATAGATTTGAAATAAAATTACTTCCCTAGGTTGACTGTAAGGTACCATGTCTATTATATTAGCAGAAAAGAGAAATAATGCAGAGAATAACACCGAAATAATAATTGAATATGAAAATACTGTAGAGATAACAGCGGAGCAACAAATTAGATGGAACCACAACACCAGAATTATACCTTTATTGATAGGAAACAAGGTTCACTTGCCTCTTCGAGGGGGAAACCTCCAACAGAGCAAAGCTCTATTAAAATAATTATTCAAGACAAAACTTCTCATACCCTCTACTCCTATTCATACTAAATCTATCTATCCAAAAGAACAATCTAGATGAAGATCCTTCTAGAAGTGAAAGCTTCTATTAGGTCTTCTTACATTTGACTTATTCCTTCTTATTTCTAGGAATAATTAATATTGACCTTTATTACATGGAAATATATTATTATACCCACTTGAGGGGTTAGGTAGGTTAGGTTCCTAACATGCGCCCCCCCCCGCCCCCCCCTTAAAATCAACCTTGTCCTCAAGGATTGAGATGAGGAAATTGCTGTAGAATGCTAGTTGGCTCCCAGGTGGCATCTCCTGGAGTTGTATCTTTCAACTGGAATAATACTTCCTTGATGGTGCATTGAAAAATGCGACGCTCACGTTGGTCCAAAACTACTTGTGGTTGTAACCATATTGATCCTTCTTCATCTAATTCAGGAAGGTTGGTTTGAGTTTGGCACTTAGTTCCAATCACCTTCTTTAAGCAGGAGACATAAAAAACAAGATGGAGCTTAGAAGAATTGGGAAAAGCTAACTGATAGGCCACCTTTCCCACGCTCTTGAGAACTATATAAGGACCATAAAATTTGGGTGCTAGTTTCTGGCAATGTTCAGCCTTGAGTGAAGTTTTCTTATAAGGTTGCAATTGAAGAAATACATGGTTTCCTTCAAAAAATTGACGTTCTTAGTGACCTTGATTTGCTTGTTGCTTCATGCAATTCTGAACCATGACCAAATTCTCTTTGACGGTACAAAGAATAACCTCTTGAACTGTAAGCGTTTGGTCAACCGCTTGGACCTTTGAGACACCTGGCATGTAGGAGAGAACATAAGGTGGATTTTGTCCATATACTGCTTCAAAAGGAGTCAAGTGAGTAGTTGTATGGTAAGAAGTGTTGTACCACCATTCATCTAATGGTAACCATTGAGCCCATTGATTTTTCCTTTCAGAGGAAAAACACCTCAAATATGTCTCCAAACACTTGTTGACAAATTCAGTTTGATCATCAGTCTGGGGATGATAGGCATTGCTGAGATGCAATTATGTGCACACTAGCCTCAACATTTCTTGCCAAAAATTGCTGGTGAAAGTGGGATCCTGATCAGAAACAATAGAATGAGGCATGCCATGAAGCTTGAAGACATGATCCATGAAAAGTTGAGCCATAATGGATGTGGTAAATGGGTGTTGACGAGAAAAAAAATGAGCATACTTGGAAAGACGATAAACAACCAGCATGATAACTGACTTATTTCCTGATTTAGGTAATCCCACAATAAAATCCATAGAGATGTGCCTCCAAATAGCGGGTGGAATCAAAAGTGGTTGTAGTGTGCCAGGAGCTTTGATTGTTTCTCCCTTGTTGAATTGACAAACATCACATTCTTCAAAAAAAATGCGAACATCCTTTTTCATACCATCCCAAAAAAAAGAACGTTTGACCCGATTATAGGTTTTGGTAAACCCTTAGTGCCCAACTGTGGGTGTAGCATGAAGCTCAGAAAGCACCATGGACTTAAGTTGTGACTATTTACTTAAATACAAATGACCTTTTTTGTGAAGCTCATCACTGTGCCAATAGTACCTTGGGGAAACTGGAGAATTGGCTTGCAATTGTTGGATAAGATGAAAATTTTTAGGATATTGTAGCCATTCCTGACGAATAGCTTGGAGCCAATATGGTAAAATGAAGGAGAGGGAGAAAATGGACCCTTCATCTTCATATTTTCGTGAAAGAGCGTCAACAACCACACTTTATTTTCCTTTCTTGTAAATGATCTCATAATCATATCCAAATATATTAGTTACCCATTTTTGTTTCTCTGAGGAGGAAGGTTGTTGCTCCAAAAAATACTTGAGGATTTGATGATTTGTCTTAATTTGGAATCATTTCCCCAAGAGATAAGGAAGATCCATGACATGCAGAATAGACAACATATCCTTTTCATATATTAATTGACCCAAATGGCGCTCTGACAATTTTTTGCTGGTAAAGGCCAAAGGTCTTTCCTCTTGCATGAAAAATGCTCCAATTCCTCTCCCAGAGGCATCACATTCCATGACAAAGGTCTTTGTGAAATTAGGAAGGGCCAAGATCAGATTAGTGCACATAACCTCCTTCAAGGCTTGAAAGGCGTGATTAGTTGCGGGATTCCAAGTGAAAGAATCATTTTTAAGGAGAGCAGTGAGAGACACCACAATATTTCCATAATTCTGAACAAACTTACGATAATATCCTGTTAAACCCAAAAAACCACACAATATTTTGATAGTCTTTGGGAGAGGCCAATTCTGCATTGCTTCAATCTTCTTAGGATCCACTCAGACACTAGACTTTCCAACAATATGAACCAAGTACTTGATTTCCAAGGCGCCAAAGGCACATTTAGAGTGTTTGAGGAAAATTTGGTGCTGAGAGAGTAGATGGAGAACTTGATCCACATGGGAAAGATGGGATTGCCAAGTTTTACTATAGATGAGAATATCATCAAAGAAAACTAAGATAAAATGATGGAGAAAAGGACGAAGGACATGATTCATGAGGCTTTGTAAGGTGGAGGGGGAATTACACAGGCCAAAGGGAATGACCAATAACTCATAGTGACCCTCATGAGTTTGAAAGGCAATCTTGGGGATGTTAGCCTCTTTCATACCTATCTAGTGGTAGCCAGAACATAGATCAAGTTTAGTGAATTACTAAGCACCACTCATCTCATCAAAGAGATCATCAATGATAGGAATGGGGAATTTTTCCTTGATGGTGAGTTTTTTGAGGGCACAAAAGTTAGGACACATGCACCAAGTACCTTATTTCTTGAGTACCATGACCACATGAGAAGAATAATGACTAGTAATTAGGAGGATAACACCCTCTTGGAGCAGTTCCTGCACTATTTTCTCAATTTCATTCTTTTGGGAAAAGGGATAACGATAAGGGCAAACATTGGGAGGAAGACTGTTGGGAACAAGGGGGGTGGAATGTTAATGAACACCATGAGGAGTGGAAAAAATAGGTTGATGTCTGAAAAGGATAACTTGGAGGTTAGGATGCATAGAGGGTGTCTCAACCGCTTGAATGGAATGGAGTTGTGAAATAATATTGGAGTGGCCTTTCTTGAGGATATTTTCCATGCAATGGGAGATGATGATATCAGGAGAACCAGATGTGAGACCTTGGAATTGATACCTTTTTCCTTCCTGTTGGAATTGCATGGTTAATTCCTTAAAATCCATGAGAATGGTACCCAAAGTGCATAACCATTCAACACCTAGAACAATGTCACAACCGCCCATGTCAATGGAAAACATATGATATTTCAGGTGGTAATGTCCAATTTGAAGATGTACATTTTCACAATGCGCACCACATTTCATGGGCCCCACCATTGGATATCATGGTTTGAAAATTATTGACAACACGAATATAAAAAATGGTTTCCTCGGCAATGCGATGATGAATAAAATTGTGGGTGCTACCACTATCAACACGGATGATGACCTTCCTATGCTTAATATAGCCAATGAGATTGAGGGTTTGTGGAGAAGAGAAGCTACTGTGGGCATGCAAGGACAAGAGTGGGTAAACTTTAGGTGGGTTAGTGGGCTCCTGGGTAGCATTAGGAAGGGAGGGATCTTCAACAAGGGAAACTGTCAGATCTTCTTGAGGAATATCTTCGGAAATGGCCATAAGTTTTGAACCCCCATTTTAAATAATGTATTGTTACAATGCTGAGAGGTCAGGGTGCCCAAACAATTATTAAAAGGCTAGTGTGACCAAGAGATGTAATGTTTTTATTATTATTAATAATAAATACATGGATGGTTGCTAGACGGACAAGGACTAGAGTTATAGGGGGATATGATTCCACAAGAGAGGGGGCTTGAGGGGCTAAGTGTTTATTCCTATTTTAATTACCCCTTTTTTTCTAAGGAAGGGGATCAGTTACATGAGCTTCTTGGGGAAGGCCAGGAGGTTCTTGATTCCCCACGAATTTACTTAAAGCCACCTCTGGTATGTGTTGGCAGCCATTTCGCCTTTTTATCCTATCCTTATAAGCTGCCTACACAAGTGTTTTGGAACCCTTGATTCTCATCACAATATTTTTATTAAAACGACATGATTATTTTGCGCATTTTCACACCTGCTTTTGTTCTCATTTTCATGATTGCAAGCGTGAAAACCTTGAGTTCGAAGTCATGTCGATGGCATAAAAATCGTCACTGGATTATTATGGTTACTCTTGTTTATGTGTTCATTGCATTTCCAATTCAATTATGGTCACACAGTTGGCAAGATACCAAAACTTTTACTCATTTGGCATTTTTTGTTGTTGTTAATATGACTTCATTTTTTATAAGACTGTGATGATATTCTAATGATTGTGATTGAGTCCTTGATATAATGGTGGTTTGATGTTCTATTGTTTTTGATCGAATTCAATGGTTTCATAACAACACATTAACATGGTGATTAGACCCTTAATTCAATGGTTTCATACAAAGCATACGATTTATGATCGAATCCTTGGTTCTATATTTGAAACATTGTTTTGGTTTTAAATCATGCAAACACTATTGTTGTGCAAATATTCGGGTCGACTTATCATAGTTTTCAATGGTTGTTTTATTGAAATTGTTTTAACATACACCAATAGTGATTTGAATCACCATAGAGCTGTCAATTGTACATTTTGATATGACTGTTTTTCATGGGTTTATTTCGTTCCACCACCCTCGCACACTTAGGCATTAATGCTTGCCTTCTATCTCGAGTTACCTCTGTTGGTTTTGGGGAAACCCGTGAGCTTTTGGTTCTGTGTATACCCTGTCCGCTTACCTTGCTCACTGTGTGCTCTCGTCTATGGCACCTGTGGTGCGCATAGAGCCTAATGGTAGCCAAACACTCCTGCTATTCGACAATGCTCGTAAGGATTTGGAAAATAGTGGCTGGCTGGTGTTTATCCAAAGATTTGAGGGTTTCAAAATTTCGGTTGCCCAACAGTTCGCCCTCACCTTCGACAACTATAGGGCTAAGGTCAAAGACATACAACTCAAGCTAAATGAGGAATTCCTAAGCTCAGCTACAGGACTACCAGCTACAGGGAAAAGGTGGTTTAAAAATTCCAAAGTGGACGAGGTGCTGTGGCCACTCCTATTCACATCAAGGAAGATTGTTAGTTGTGATAGAGGTATGCTTGTCGCTGCCCTCAAACCTAGGTGGCATGAACTATTGGAAATTGTTAAGCAGTTTGTGACCTGCGAAGGTCGTTATGGTTTGGTATTTCTGTATCATCTTCGGTTATTGATGAATTTTATAGACTACCCTCTGAATATGCCACATTATCTCTTATGCATTCTTTAGAAAATGTCCAAATGATTCAAGTGTGAGAAGGCTGATAGCAGCCTTTTCCATCACTGCTTGATCAAAGTCATTATCGTCCACCATTTGAGCCTCAGCGGTGACTGTTGGCAAGCCTTCCTGTCAAGGAATGGATTTGCCACCCCCGAGTGTGTCCAAGTGGACAAGGTTGTGGTTACTGAAACTTTGGTTGGGCCAGTCGTGCCACCTTCTACCCTTCTACCCCTTGTCAAACCCTCGAATTTCCCCAACCTTGACCTACCCGATACCATGATTGACCCGTGTGCTAAAGACAATACTAAGACCATCAAAAGGCCCGTAAGGAAGAAAGGTAAAGGTGATACTGGTGTCAATAGTAGGGGAAAGAAAAATGAACGATGGACATCTAGATGTTCTAGGAACAAGCCCAAGCAGAGCACTGACCAAAAGCCTATCGTCTTGAGCGAGGATTTAGACTCTGATATTGAACGTTTCTTAGTTGATGAATACCCTTACTCTCATGGCCTTTTCTCTATGGAACCCTATGACTATGTTTCCAACTTACCTTCGTGCCTCAAAAACGATCCTAAATTCCCGGGAATTAAGCTTCATAGTGACACCCCTGGTAACTTGAAAGAAACCTCGGCTGTGATGCCAAGGCCAAATCAGCCACCTTGTACTCAATGTAATTCTTGGCTTGAATGTTATTACACGAACGTTCCCCTGTTGCAATTCAAGATTAAATATTTAGAGGAACGAGTTACAGTGCTGTCAAAGGAGAACGACAGACTACAAGCCAACGAGAAGAAGCAAAAAGCCACCGGTTCAATTGTCTTCAGAAATGTCGAGGCAACAACGGCCTTTGTCAATTCAAATTTATCATGATCGAATCATTTTATTACTGCCCAGGTATGTATTTCAACATCGATTTTGTTTTATGATTTGGTTTGAATTAGTATGACCGATTGGGTTTGCTTTCGTTTAGTTCTGTTCGAATAGATTCAAGAAACGATTATGTTTTGTTTTGAATGATTATTTTTTTTTTGGATTATGATTGCATTCGATCTGTACAGAAGATTTGTTTGCTAATCACACACAACTATTTTTTGATTGACACGATTTTGCATTAGCATATCGATTGTGTCGGCCCTAAGTTAGTTTGATTCATTTCTTTTGGTTTGATTTTGAAACGATTCTACGTGTTTGAATTAGCATCGTATTTTATGCATGCAATGCATCAATATCAAAGATTGGTTTGATAAATACAATGTAATCTATTGATTCAAAAAAACAACTCTGTTAGTTTTTGATTTAAAAAATGATTTTGTTAAGTTCTGAGTCGACATAAAATATTGCGTTTGTATTAGATGAATATGAAAGATTTGTTTGATCGGTTATAGTCTGTTTCGTTTGAGATTGATTCAAAAAATATTTCATTGGTTTCGAATTATCAAAACGATTCTGTCTGCTCCGAATTGGTAATAAAAAGCATTTGACAGATTGCTTATATCATGTTATCATTTGATTAATTCAATTATGATTTCATCTTTTTCAAATTGGCATAAAGAATCTGGTTACTTCTAGCATGAATGATTTGCTTTGTTTTCAATTAGCAATTAAAGATTTGGTTTAATAGGTCGAATATATTTCTGTTATCGTTTGATTGATTTAAAACGGTTCTGTTTTCAAATTAGACCAGCTACAAAATCACAAGATTCTGTAGCTAGTCTTAAGATTTTGATTTTTGTTAATTTTATCAATAAAACATTATCTAAACTTGTGTATTCTTGTCTATCCACAGGTACCTACGAATTTCATTGACAAATTGGATATACTGTGGCAGTTTAGATATAGTTTTGTTTTAAGCTGTTAGTCATAGGCAGAAATAGGGACTTGGGAGATTGTTCCCAGATTTTTTGTAAACTGCTTTGATAATTCCCACAGGGATGTTTTACCCTGTGGTCTTTAAATACTTGTTATTTTTTGTAATGAACGCATCATCACTGTTGGGAGAACAAGACTATGGATTTATGATGATACAGACTTGAATGGAAGTCGATCTTTTGTAATAGCTTTAGCTTTCAATTTATCATACTTTCGTTCAGGTTTTGTGCATTCTAATTTGTGATTAAGTCATTGACTACTTTACATATCAGGACTTATTACAGGTTAATGCGTTGTGATTTAAATTCTATCCATGTCTTATGTATCTCATTTTTAGCACAACAATTACTCCGTTTCCATTTAATGAATAAAGGTTTATATGCTTCATTAAATAAATTATTTTTCTATAGATCTTCACACAGGGATTTATCTCACTGTGATGGTTTGTAAATCATAAGATTGCTGTCGGTTTTATGTCTTGTTTGTTCTGTCATTTATATTCAAAGAGAACTGCTGCTTCTTGTTTACGAGAAGTTTGTAGAAAATCTGGTGCGGGTTTCCTCCCATCGAATAGCTGAATCGAATACTGTGCACAGGACAAATAGGAAGCGTTATTTCAGGTTAGTTCTTTATTTGTTATTTAATAGTTAATAAATATGAGAATTCTCATTAGTTTAGATAGATACATGGTTCAGTTTTACAGTCAGAATTATTATTTTAATTACTCATCTTAGTTAGTTTTGTTTATTTCTTTTCTTTCACATAAAATATATAAAAATAAAAAAACAATAGTTTTGCTGTCATAGGACAATTTACAAATCATTTTTGTAGGTTTTCATTTAAAATCTGTAATATGTAAATATTGTACATTTGTGATTAAGATTTAATTGTGTTGATACCTGATAATTAATTTCACAGAATTATTGCTGTATAATATTAGACAATAAACTGTATATATTTATTTCAGATTTGTTTATTAGTTTTCTTTAATTGTTGTTTTCATTTAGATTAGTTCCTTTAGTTAGTTTATTTCATTTTCCTAGGACTTAGATCGACCAACGGAGCCGCTAAACCCGTTAGGGTGGATCATCCCAAACAACTTGGGTTATTTAGACAACCCCGGACCGGATCCACTCTTCCAGTTGGCGAGCGTTCATTTTCGCCCGTCAAAAAATGGCGCTAGAAGGAGGGCCGACTGACAAGCTGGCCTTGTAGGAGCCTTTATTTTAAATATATTCAATTTCCCCCATGGCTCCCCAAATCATTGTGTTGGAACATGCTTTCAAATTCTCATTACCAATGTTCCCAACGAGACAATCTCACGCTTGTCAAAACTCACCTTTGATGGTGGAGGCAATATATCTGCTAAAGACCACCTTAACAAGTTTTGGTGCAAATGCATCAAACATGACATCTCAGATTTAGGAGTTTTATGCAGACTGTTCGCTTTTACTTTTAGAGGTCGGATCAAACATTGGTTTGAATCCTTTCTAGCATGTCACATTTTTGATTGGTTTCAATTTGTAGATGAGTTTCTAGATGCTTTTGAAATTTATGATTTTGATCAATTATGTGAAGAATTTCATACTTCGCTAATCAACGACGATTCATCTTCATAAGACTTTTTGACAAGAGTCTATCATATCCTATGTAAATTTAATCTCGATGACATGTCATTGGCATTAAATCTCTTCTATGATGCTTCCATCCCTTCCATTCAGTCATGTTCAATCACGAATGAAGAACCAAATGCAAATCCTATCACTCAAATGCAAGAACAATCTTCTTCGCAAGAAGAGAAAAATTCTTCCGATAATGTTGAACAAGCCAGGGAGGTAGAATCTATTGATCAGGCTCTTATTGAAAACCAAATTGGTTTTTCCTTTGAATCATTGTATTTTTAGTCTAAGACTAATATGAAAGATCATTCGTTTCTGGCTCAAGGTGAATACCCTCATTCTTGTAACTCATGCTCTAATAAACATTTAAAATCAGTCATTGAAGAACACTTAAGTGACGAAAATCGTCTTGAATGTTCTAGTACTCCTATGAAACTGATTAGAGAAGAAGATATGCAACTAGAAGAAGAAACCTTAAACCCTCACCCTCAAAATGCACTTTGTTCACAGGAAAGACTAGATGTTGGTCACATAGATTTTGAATTATCTATCACACAAAAGGAAAATCCAGATGATCATATTATGTTGAGGTATTCGTCACCAAAACAAAGTAAGGGTCTTAAAGAAGGTGAAGAGATTTTTTTTGAGAATACCATTGTTAATTCAAGAGATTCTTTTTATGTGCTTATGTCTGATTCCTTTTATTCTTTATATCCTGATCTCTTCCTAGACTCTGTTGGACTTGACACCTTACCTACAACATCCTACTCTTTTCCGCCACAATCATATCATTTTGGTGAAATTAATTCCGAGCATAACATTGATAAAACTGGATTTGACTCTTGTTCACTTTCAGCACTCACATGGGAAAAGGACATGTTGCGAGATGACTTTACACAGTTTATTATTGAAAAGGACGATGCATTATATCTTATGGAGATCAAACATTCTAAGTTTCATACTCGTTCTTTTCTTATCTTGAATCTTGATGTTTATGCTTCACATTTTGAAATGATCAATCTCATCGAAGGAAACATTCAAACGAATGATCCAATTGATTGCACGAATCCTCCTATGGTGAGTTTCCCAGTGATATATTCGTTTCATCAAAATCATGGTTTTCATCCTCATTTTTGTGACAGGATATTAGGATGGCTTGAATATTCTTATATAAAAAAATTTCATAATGAAGATAAAGTTGTGCTTGCTTTCTTTTTACCTAAGTATCTTGGAAGTAGGCGTGACATATTTCTTTTAGATCCTCCATGTGAAGAAATTAATGAACACTTAGAGGATGGGGCATTTCAGCCTTGGCTGATGGTTATTCCATTTCCTCATAATCCTGATGAGTTTTTTAAAACTACTTACACTCACCCATGCCATTATGACCCTTATCACGACAAGATTGCGCAATGGCTGGAAGATTCGTACAACAAGAATATCCAAGGAAATGGTAAGATCATGCTTACTTTGTTTTTAGATGATGATTTTGAAGGTAAGTGTGATATGTTTATGTCATTTGTTGATATATTACCATTCTTATTAGTAATATTTGATCTTTTTTCCATTGCAGGATTAGAGTTACTCCGATGGCTACATTGGAAACATGACTTCACGTAGTATTCTGATTTGTTTAATAGTTAGGGTAGGTTTAGGAATAGGTTTTATTTCAGTTTTATTTCTCACTATTTCTCTTTGTAATAATGCAGTCATGAACACAAGTGGGCGTACCATGAGAAACATAATACGGCTACTGTTAGGGAAGTCCCCTAGATCCTTTTCTCTTTACTCTTAGTTGAACATTTATTTTCAAAAACGCAGTATTGTCATGAAAATCTTAAATGGAAAGTAAAGAGATAAATAAATCTGAATCAACCCTGACCCAAGGTACCACGAGTAGGGTTGCTTTCCCATCAAACAAGATTTTCCTATTTTTCAGTCTCCCAAGGGATTTTGTTGCATGAGGTTTTCAAATGCACCTTTTGTACATATTTTTGTTTTTTGGATTTCTTTGCTTTCCAATTTTTTTTTATTGGTGTGTTTTGTTTCCTTTTATGCTTATCAGTCTTTCTTTTGAAACACACATGCCTGCATTTTGAAATGTTCAGACAAAGAAAACATAAAATTCTTTCACTGAAATGACTGCTGAAAAATTGTCTAAACATCAATTATAATATACTTCTGAAATTTACAACCATGTTGAGCAAAGACTGTTGTTTGAAAGAAGCTAACTGATTTCGATCTGTGAGTGAAGACCTGTCACGATCATCAATTATCTTCTTATGCTGTCCATGTTCCTTAAGGGAACGACTCAGAAGATGTTTCCCTGCTTTAGAAGGTCGGTTTTGTAAACAAACCATCTCTGAATCTTAATGAAGGTCAGTTTTAAAAAATTCTTTCAAGGTCTTTAAAAATATGTCTAAAATATCATAATTTTCAGCGTTACCCCGCTCAATTACATATCTTTAAAAACTAAATCATAAAAGAGCTGTGGGAAGTGCTTGTAAACCCGCCGGGATGTTGAACAGGTCTACTGGCAGCGGGTAAATGCATGCATGACGCCAAGACAACTTCACCGGGGTACTGAACAGGCCCGCTGGTAGCGAAGCAATGTCAGGTATATGAAAATTCATAAGTATGAAATCTCTTGACCTTAAAATGTCCTTTATTCTGATCTAGAACTTCTTGGCAGGATACAGATATCGGAGTGGGTTAAATGGAAACCCTGTCGAGGCTATGAATGCCTGCTGGCAGCAGTGGCTTTGTCAATAGTATTGGAGATTCATCTTTAATATCATGGCTCGCTTGTCTTAAGACTATTATCAGTTTTCATGCTTTAAGAATTGCTGGAACATTTGATTAATGATGATGTTTAAACAATTTTCTGGTTGTTTTGTTTGTTAGAATTATTCTCATTATCATAATCTGAATTTGTTCTTTTGGCAGAGATAACTAATTCTACCAGTGTGTCGCCATTGTTGGCATCCATTTCACATTTTTATCCTATCCTTATAAGCTGCCTACACAAGTGTTTTGGAACCCTTGATTCTCATCACAATCTTTTGATTAAAACGACATGATTATTTTGCACATTTGCACACCTGCTTTTCTTCTTGTTTTCACGACTGCAAGCGTGAAAACCTTGAGTTCGAAGTCATGTCGATGGCATAAAAATCGTCACTAGATTATTATGGTTACTCTTGTCTATGTGTTCATTGCATTTCCAATTCAATTATGGTCACACAGTTGGCAAGATACCAAAACCTTTTGATCTAAAATTGAAGAAGACTTGAAAAACTTGAAAACATATTGCAAGTGAAATGTTATGTGTTTAAAGCAACATGATCAATTTGCAACACATAAATTAAGGATTACTTATGTACATTACACATAGACAACAACATAAATATTGAACAACAGACATAAAACACAACAATTGATAAAGGAGTTCACCCCTCTTATGGGCTACATCTCCTGGTCCAACTTCCAATGGATCATTATAATTAATTTCTCAAAAGTGTTCAAAAACATGTCTTACAATGCTCAAACTTACAAACCTACTGCTCCAATGGCTTCCCAGCGTCCCAAAACCCCTGTCTGGGCTCTTTCGACACCTCAATCGGTCGAAAAATGAGAAAGATAGGCTTCCTGGAAGTCTCCTTCTCCAAGCTTGCTGTCTCTGGTTCTACAATTCACACCCCTCCTTGAACAAACCTGGATCACACACTCTTTTAAGCGTAAAAAACCAGCACCGGGCGCAACCGCGCCAACGGTGCAAACCGTAGGACGGTTAAGGGCGCGCCAGCCCCTAACCGCCTCGGCACCTAGGCATATGGCCATGTGACCTCGCGCGTTGGAAAATGGTGGTTAAACCGTTTGAAAACCGTGTCAACTGACTCCCGCGCTCCAGCTCGGGGTCACATGTAATATATATAAAAGAACCGTGGGCTATATCAAAACCCGTGCGCATATGTTATAACCGCGCCACATTTAAACATACGGTTACAAACTATGTTATATATATATCCGCGCACATATATGTTATAACACGGTTATATGGTGTGGAATGAAACCACGGGTCGGGGCTATGCCCCGACCCACCCCCCTTTCCATTTAACACAATATTCAAATTCAAATAGAATTGCGTTGAACAATATGACAAGGAACAATGGGCGGCATAATGGTTAGCGGAGACTTGTAAAGGTTTGTGCTATGGGAGGTCTGTGGGTCGAACCCCGCGACCTGCATTAGTTTTACATAAACATATCAACCAATCAACGAGTGACATGTGGCGCCAATTGATTGGGCCACGTGTCCGCACATCATTGACCACCAATGACACGTGTCATTCCCTGATTCGGTAATCATCAACCAATGAAAACTTGCCACATCATCCACCTGCCATGTCATCGTACGGATGGTACAACCCTGCCACGTCATCGTACGGACTGTACGGATAGGTACAGTCAACATCCAAAAATTTTGCCTGTTTGCCTTGGCGAACAGATCGCGATATCTTCTCCATACAGAATCCGTTTGAGAAAGTAAATATACCACCGAAATCAGGAAGACAAGATGGACGCAATGACACTATTTTCGTCGCATTCCAAGCACTTTGAAAATTGAGAAAAATTTGATCCCCTGATCACACCTCCCCATTGGGAAGATTTTGGACCACCAAAAGACTATCTCAGTCTATGTGAAGATGAGGGTATAGTTCCCTCACCCTTCCAACCTCAATCCACTTGGCCTTGCTTGGATTCATCCCCTTAAGACCAACTCGCAAATACTCCACATTTCCTCGCTTTGTAGTTCACATCCTCCTGTCAAGTATGGTGTCTTCCTGCAGTTCTGTTAGATACTCTGGAGAAAAATCATCTATAGAAAGAATCTGAACATGCTCTCCTTGATCATCAATCAATGGAGGCTCATACAACTTCAAATTCTCAACATTAACAACAGCATACATCTACATATAAGGAGGCAAATCTAAATGAAAAGCATTGTTACCAATCTTGTCAACAATCTTGAAGGGACCATATCGAATCGGTTTCAAATTTTTGCCTTCTCCTTTAAGCCTCTCCTTGCTGATGTAAAGCCACACTTCATCACCAACTTCGAAACTGTGATCAACATGATGCTTGTCATGTCTCGCTTTGTACTTGGCCTGACTCTTTTCCAACTGCTCTTGCACCACCTGATGTAT
>ML794335.1:435899-483120 GCA_009831015.1 Picea engelmannii | reverse complement strand
AACACATAAATTAAGGATTACTTATGTACATTACACATAGACAACAACATAAATATTGAACAACAGACATAAAACACAGCAATTGATAAAGGAGTTCACCCCTCTTATGGGATACATCTCCTGGTCCAGCTTCCAATGGATCATTATTATTAATTGCTCAAAAAGTGTTCAAAAACATGTCTTACAATGCTCAAACTGACAAACCGACTGCTCCAATGGCTTCCCAGCGTCCCAAAACCCTTGTCTGGGCTCTTTCGGCACCTCAATCGGTCAAAAAATGAGAAAGATAGGCTTCCTGGAAGTCTCCTTCTCCAAGCTTGCTGTCTCTGGTTCTACAATTCGCACCCCTCCTTGAACAAACCTGGCTCACATGCTCTTTTAAGCATAAAAACCCAACACCGGGCGCAACCGCGCCAACGGTGAAAACCGTAGGACAGTTAAGGGCACGCCAGCCCCTAACCGCCTCGGCACCTAGGCATATGGCCATGTGACCTCGCATGTTGGCAAATGGTGGTTAAACCGTTTGAAAACCATGTCAACCGACTCCCGCGCTCCAACTCGGGGTCACATGTAATATATATAAAAGAAGCGTGGGCTATATCAAAACCCGTGCGCATATGTTATAACCGCGCCACATTTAAACATACGGTTACAAACTATGTTATATATATATCCGCGCACATATATGTTATAACACGGTTATATGGTGTGGAATGAAACCACGGGTCGGGGCTATGCCCCGACCCACCCCCCTTTCCATTTAACACAATATTCAAATTCAAATAGAATTGCGTTGAACAATATGACAAGGAACAATGGGTGGCACAATGGTTAGCGGAGACTTGTAAATTTTTTTGCTATGGGAGGTCCGGGGGTCGAACCCCGCGGCCTCCATTAGTTTTACATAAACATATCAACCAATCAACGAGTGACACATGGCGCCAATTGATTGGGCCATGTGTCCTCACATCATTGACCACCAATGACACGTGTCATTCCCTGATTCAGTAATCATCAACCAATGAAAACTCGCCACGTCATCCACCTGCCACATCACTGTATGGACGGTACGACCCTGCCACGTCACCGTATGGACTATACGGACAGGTACAGTCAACATCCAAAAATTTTGCCTGTTTGCCTTGGCGAACAGATCGCGATATCTTCTCCATACGGACTCCGTTTGAGAAAGTAAATATACCACCAGAATCAGGAAGACGAGACGGACGCAATGACATTATTTTCGTCGCATTCCGAGCACTTTGAAAATTGAGCAAAATTTGATCCCCTGATCACCTTTACTCATTTGACATTTTTTGTTGTTGTTAATATGACTTCATTTTTTATAAGACTGTGATGATATTCTAATGATTGTGATTGAGTCCTTGATATAATGGTGGTTCGATGTTCTATTGTTTTTCATCGAATTCAATGGTTTCATAACAACACATTAACATGGTGATTAGACCCTTAATTCAATGGTTTCATACAAAGCATACGATTTATGATCGAATCCTTGGTTCTATATTCGAAACATTGTTTTGGTTTTAAATCATGTAAACACTATTGTTGTGAAATTATTCGGGTCTACTTATCATATTTTTCAATGGTTGTTTTATTGACATTGTTTTAACATACACCAATAGTGATTTGAATCACCATAGCGCCGTCAATTGTACATTTTGATATGACTGTTTTGCATGGGTTTATTTCGTTCCACCACCCTCGCACACTTAGGCATTAATCCCTGCCTTCTATCTCGGGTTACCTCTATTGGTTTTGGGGAAACCTGTGAGCTTTTGGTTCTGCGTATACCTTGTCCGCTTACCCTGCTCACTGTGTGCTCTTGTCTATGGAACCTGTGGTGTGCATAGAGCCTAATGGAAGCCAAACACTCCTGCTATTCAACAATGCTCATAAGGATTTGGAAAATAGTGGCTGGCTAGTGTTTATCCAAAGATTTGAGGGTTTCAATCTTTCGGTTGCCCAACTGTTCGCCCTCACCTTCGACGGCTACATGGCTAAGGTCGGAGACATATAGCTCAAGCTAAACGAGGAATTCCTAAGCTCAGCTACAGGACTACCAGCTACAGGGCAAAGGTGGTTTAAAAATTCCAAAGTGGACGAGGTGCCATGGCCGCTCCTATTCACATCAAGGAAGATTGTTAGTTGTGATAGAGGTATGCCTGTCATTGCCCTCAAACCCTGGTGGCATGACCTATTGACAATTGTTAAGCAGTTTGTGACCTGCGAAGGTCATTATGGTTTGGTATTTCTGTATCATCTTTGGTTATTGATGAATTTTATAGACTACCCTCTGAATATGCCACATTATCTCTTATGTAGTCTTTACAAAATGTCCAAACGATTCAAGCGTGAGAAGGATGATAGCAGCCTTTTCCATCACTGCTTGATCAAATTCATTATCGTCCACCATTTGAGCCTCAACAATGACTGTTGGCAAGCCTTCCTGTCAAGGAATGGCTTTGCCACCCCTGAGTGTGTCCAAGTGGACAAGGTTGTGGTTACTGAAACTCTGTTTGGGCCAACCATGCCACCTTCCAACCTTCTACCCCCTATCAAACCCTTGAATTGCCCCAACCTTGACCTACCCGATACCATGATTGACCCGTGTGCTAAAGACAATATTAAGACCATCAAAAGGCCCGTAAGGAAGAAAGGCAAAGGTGATAGTGGTGTCAACAGTAGGGGAAAGAAAAATGCATGATGGATATCTAGATGTGCTAGGAACAAGCCCAAGCAGAGAACTGACCAAAAGCCTATCGTCTTGAGCGAGGATCCAGACTCTGATATTGAACGTTTCTTAGCCGAGGAATACCCTTACTCTCATGGACTTTTCTCTATGGAACCCTATGACTATGTTTCCAACTTACCTCCGTGCCTCAAGAACGATCCTAAATTCCCGGGAATTAAGCTTCACAGTGACACCCCTGGTAACTTGAAAGAACCCTCGCTTGTGATGCCAAGGCCAAATCAACCACCTTGTACTCAATGTAATGCTTGGCTTGAACGTTATTACACTGACGTTCCCCTGTTGCAATTCAAGATTAAATCTTTAGAGGAATGAGTTACAGTGCTGTCAAAGGAGAACGACAGGCTACAAGCCAACGAGAAGAAGGAAAAATCCACCGGTTCAATTGTCTTCATAAATGTCGAGGCAACAACGGCCTTTGTCAATTCAAAGTTATCATGATCGAATCATTTTCTTACTACCCAGGTATGTATTTCAACATCTATTTTGTTTTATGAGTTGGTTTGAATTAGTATGACCGATTGGGTTTGCTTTCGTTTAGTTCTGTTCGAATAGATTCAAGAAACGATTCTGTTTTGTTTTGAATGATTATTTTCGTTTTGGATTATGATTTCATTCGATCTGTACAGAATATTTGTTTGCTAAACTCAGACACAACTATGTTTTGATTGATACGATTTTGCATTAGCATATCGATTGTGTCAGACCTAAGTTAGTTCGATTCATTTCTTTTGGTTTGATTTTGAAACGATTCTGCGTGTTTGAATTAGCAAGGTCTTTTATGTATGCAATGCATCAATATCAAAGATTGGTTTGATAAATACAATGTAATCTATTGATTCGTAAAAACAACTCTGTTAGTTTTGGATTTAAAAAACGATTTTGTTAAGTTCTGAGTCAACATAAAATATTGCGTTTGTATTAAATGAATATGAAAGATTTGTTTGATCGGTTATAGTCTGTTTCGTTTGAGATTGATTCAAAAATGATTTCATTGGTTTTGAATTATCAAAATGATTCTGTCTACTCCGAATTGGTAATAAAAATCATTTGATAGATTGCATATATCCTGTTATCATTTGATTAATTCAATTACGATTTCATCTTTTTCAAATTGGCATAAAGAATCTGGTTACTTCTAGCATGAATGATTTGCTTTGTTTTCAATTAGAAATTAAAGATTTGGTTTAATAGGTCGAATATATTTCTGTTATCATTTGATTGATTTAAAACGGTTCTGTTTTCAAATTAGACCAGCTACAAAATCGCAAGATTCTGTAGCTAGTCTTAAGATTTTGATTTTTGTTAATTTTATCAATAAAACATTATCTAAACTTGTGTAGTCTTGTCTACCCACAGGTACCTATGAATTTCATTGACAAATTGGATATACTATGGCAGTTTAGATATAGTTTTGTTTTAAGCTGTTAGTCATAGGAAGAAATAGGGACTTGGGATATTGTTCCTAGATTTTTTGTAAACTGCTTTGATAATTCCCACAGGGATGTTTTACCCTATGGTCTTTAAATACTTGTTATTTTTTCTAATGAATGCATCATCACTGTTGGGAGAACAAGACTATGGATTTATGATGATACAAACTTGAATGGAAGTCGATCTTTTGTAACAACTTTAGCTTTCAATTTATCATACTTTCGTTCAGGTTTTGTGCATTCTAATTTGTGATTAAGTCATTGACTACTTTAGATATCATGACTTATTACAGGTTAATGTGTTGTGATTTAAATTCTATCCATGTCTTATGTATCTCAGTTTTAGCACAACAATTACTCCGTTTCCATTTAATGAATAAAGGTTTATCTGCTTCATTAAATAAATTGTTTTTCTACAGATCTTGACACAGGGATTTATCTCACTGTGATGATTTGTAAATCATAAGATTGCTGTCGGTTTTATGTCTTGTTTATTCTGTCATTTATATTCAAAGAGCACTGCTGCTTCTTGTTTACGAGAATTCTGTAGAAAATCTGGTGTGGGTTTCCTCCCATCGAATAGCTGAATCGAATAATGTGCACAGGACAAATGGGAAGCGTTATTTCAGGTTAGTTCTTTATTTGTTATTTAATAGTTAATAAATATGAGAATTCTCATTAGTTTAGATAGATACATGGTTCAGTTTTACAGTTAGGATTATTATTTTAATTACTCAGCTTAGTTTTGTTTATTTCTCTTCTTTCACATAAAAGATATAAAAATAAAAAAAACAATAGTTTTGCTGTCATAGGACAATTTACAAATCATTTTTGCAGGTTTTCATTTAAAATCTGTAATCTGTAAATATTGTACATTTGTGATTAAGATTTAATTGTGTTGATAGCTGATAATTAATTTCACAGAATTATTGCTGTATAATATTAGACAATAGACTGTACATATTTATTTTAGATTTGTTTATTAGTTTGTTTTAATTGTTGTTTTCATTTAGATTAGTTCCTTTAGTTAGTTTCTTTCATTTTCCTAGGACTCAGATCGACCAATGGAGCCGCTAAACCTGTCAGGGTGGATCATCCCAAACGACTTGGGTTATTTAGACAACCCCGGACCGGATCCACTCTTCCAGTTGGCGAGCATTCATTTTCGCTCGTCAACAGTATGATGGGGGGGTTTGACTAATGGATGCTTCGATGATTTCTTGTACGTTCATTCATTTCCCTCATGCACTTTCATGCACCTACTTACCCATTCATTGATCCATCCTCATCAACGTCTTGGCTTGGGAAAGGGAACTGAACTGCTGAATAATTAGCCACATTATGGTGGGCTGTAGTTGTCGCTAGTGTGATCCAACCATGACTTGAGGCCTTCATGTCTGAGATGTGTTGGCCTGTGTCCAACTTTTCTGATAGCTGCGAGTCCCGAGAGTTCCAACATTGAGATTCTGGACCAGTTGCATTGGAGCCCGAATAAGGAGAAGGACTGCGTGGCAGAGAATGGTGGAGGTCCATTCTCTTGGGTGGTGCAAGTTGGGTAGAAGAGAGTTGGGTGCTTAGATTTTTGTGTGAGATGGGAAGCCTGTGTGAGATTGGGTGTTGACTGGTTTGGGAAGCCAAGTAACACTCTAGAACTATGCTTGTGGATTTATATCCCTGGCTCAGGGGTGATGCTATTATTGAGTTTTGGAATAGTAGTGTCTAGGGTTGGGTAGAACTTCCTTGGTCTGCAACCAGTTGGTGTCATATTTCATAAAGATGAGTTCTCTCTGTTATGGTATCATTTACATGTATATGAATGCATTTATGCTATATATTTAATTATCGTTTAATTTAATCTTTAGACTATGCATGCTTGCTGACTACTACTGTGCATGTCATTAAAGTCTTTTATTTTATGCATCCTTAAATTTTAAAAAGGTATCAGTAAGAGAAAGAAGTCCAAGGGCGGGCTTGAAGGTAGCGTACCCCGACCTGTGGGTGGCTGTGTATGTTATAGTTTGGTATCAGAGCTTCTGGTTGAAACACCGAGTTGGTATGGGCCGGGTCTATTGCTCAGAGTCTTGTGGTTACAGATCGAACTCTGAACGTGGATTTGAAAATATCAAGAGGAATGGCGTTGTAGAATCTACGTAGGGGTTAGATCACCAGAGACCCGTTGTAAGGGGTTCTAAGGATCATGACCGTCCCCTTTGAATTCAAGAGTGATCTCCATTGTAGGATCAAGAGAGATCCAAGATAGTTGGATCGGAGGACATGTGAACAAGGGTCCCCTGATGAAAAGGAAGCAAGGGTTAAGGTCACCACCGTCAGATCCCATTGGATAGAGAGATCAATGGACAACCGACATTGTGGGGAACCATGTTGCACGGGAGATAATTCCTCAAGGCAGTCCCACAATCCAAACCATGATTTCACTAAGGGGTTATGTGTCAGCATCAGGAGGATTGCGGGGAGAAATGTGGGTTACTCCAAACCACCAATGTGTGCCCCTAAAAATTGAAAGGCATTAAGTGATGTGACATGTTAGGGATCGAACATCGAAACTATGTATAACCTAAGTAGTTTGGGGCTGTCCATTGTCAAGGAGAGACATGTGGCATGAGATCCACAACTCTGGAAGTTTTTGGATGAGGAGGAGGTGAAATAGCCGAAGTAGATCCTGACCGTTGATCACCAAGAGGTACGTGTCAACAGATCAGTAACTCTGGAGAAATATGTTCAAGAGGTTTTCAGTTGATATTTGAAACTCGCGAAGCCCAAAGAGCCGAAGTAAATCTCGATCGTCTGATCATCCAAAATAGATATAAGTCACCAAATCATCCAGAGTAAATCTCAAGCGTCGGATCGTCCGAGGTGAATTTGGGTCGTCTGATCCACAAGAGACGTGGCATAAATCTGTGGATTTTGGGTGAAGGCCTGAAGTAAGCCTCAACCGCCCGATTCAAGAGGACACGAGGCAGAATCCTGTGTACTTTGAGGAGGTTTGAATTTTGAGATTTCTGAAACCCAAAGACCCGAAAGGATCTCAGCCATTGATCTGTCGAGAGACACGCATCACTAGATCAAGGGCTTTAGATAAAATACAGTGGGGCCAGATAAGTTTTGAAATTTGAGATTTCTGAAGTATGCAGACCCTAAGTAAGCCTCAACCATCATATTAAGGAGGACACGTGGTGCAGATATGTGGAATCTTAGTCGTCTGATCTAGGAGGACACATGTCGACAGATTGGCTAGTTCAAGAATTCAGAGTTCGGGAGAATTGGAAGTGTGATAGTATGGAAACTCCCAAAGTCCTGAAGCCCGAAGAGCTGAAGTGATGGGGCATGATGATATCACCTAGAGGTGATGTGGATCCTGGAATTTCCCAAGTGACATGGCTTGCAGACATCACCTAGGATGACGTGGACACATGGGATGTGTGCCACGTGTCAGTAATTTTTGGGAATTTGGAGTATTGAAAAGTCAGTTAGAATGTGACACATGACACCCACCTGATTGGGCCACATGTCCACTTCTAGTATTTCACCATGTGGTGACAGATCATGCAGTCCGAAGATTGGGCACTCCAGTAGGGAAAGATGTGACAAGTTGCATTGGGTCGAAAAATCCTGAAGGATTGAAGGTCAGAGTACATATCGACCATTGATGCCAGAAGACACACATCGACGGATCATCGAATTCGGGTGAAAGAACTCCAGGAGAAAGTGCAGGAGGAAATTTTTAAAACTGCCAAAGCCTGAAAATCCGAAGCGATTCACAACTGCTGATCTGTGGGAGAACACCCGTCGATAGATCATGAACTCTGGGTAAAAGCGTTCCGGGAGGAGGCAAGTGAGGAAATTTGAGACTCCCGAAGTGCGAAGTCCTGAAGTGGAGCTTGATCCTTGATTATGAAAGAGGACGAGGACTGTTGATCTGGTCCTGGCTGAAAATTATGAAGTCCCAAAGCTCTGGACAAATTCTTTTTCAGCTAAGCGTAGGGTCATGGTCATGGTTATATGCAGATTGAGAGCTGAGGAAAGGAGGGATAAGGGACGAATTGGTGGTCTTCGAGACAGAAAAGTGATAAGAAAGGATTTAGCCGTCGTTTCTAGTCGTGGTCACCTGGGAAGGTGGTTTGAAGGAAGTTCCTGCGCAGGATAAAATTCTGTGTCAGCCAAGGATAATAGGACACTGTTATTTTCGGAGAATGGGGATATGATCTCCATGAAAAAAGAAAGAAAGAGATATGTAGCATGGTTTTGAAATTTTGTTTATCATATGCATAATTCTAACAAAATGGTCGCTTGAACATTTTTCATAATTAAGGGGTTTAAACACATCAACTCATGATGCATATTGAAGAAATGGAAGAAGGCGAGGGAGCCTCCAGTCATAATAAGGAGGCCAAAGGCTAAAATACCAGAATTGGTAATGTAGAGACAGAGTCCAATGGGTGCAAGGGAAAAGGAGAGCATGAAATGTTAATAGAAACAGTAAGATTCCTGAAGATGGAAGTGCAGAGCTACAAAGCAGACAATGAGAGACTGATGAGAGAGAAAAGTAATATAAATGCTTGGGTGTTGCAGAGATTAAATTAGTTGCAAAGACAAACGAAGGAGGGATCAAAATCAAGACAAGAAGAAGAAGGAAGGTTCCATGAAAGAAGGGATGATCGTGGAAGAGTTGGTTATACCAAAAGTTCTAGAAAAGCTCATGGACACTACCCACCTCCTTACTCAGAAGGAAAGTTTTATGCATCAGAAGATCCCACAAGTAGTCTAGAGGTGTCTCCTATTAGACAACAAAAAAGGAAACAAGAGGTAGATAGTTTGCAAGGAGAGTCGAGGAAGCTCAAGCCACCTTCCTTCGATGGTGAAACAGAAAGGGAAGATGATGCTGAAGCATGGTTGCTTGGACTCCAGAGATATTTTCGGTTGCATAACTATTCATCAAATCTAGAAGCTAGGATTTCCACCTACCATTTACATGGGAAAGATGCAATGTGGCGGGACCAACTGAAGCAAGTGGGACATGTTAATGGAAGTAGGATCACTTGGAAGCAGTTCAAGAAGTACTTCCAGAAGGAGTACCTCTCAGAGTATTTCTATGACAAGAAAATGTAGGAGTTATTTGAACTTAGATTGGGAAGCATGATTATGGCAGAGTATGAGAAGAAGTTATTGGGATTGTTAAATTATGTCAAGTTCATTGGTGATGAGAAAGTGAAAATACAGAGATTTTTAAGTGGATTGCTAGCCTTTTATAAGGAAAAGATCAAGTATGATGAGCCCAAGACCTTGATTGAATCCATCAGGAAGGATAAATACCTGTATGAGTAAGGCCAGGGAAGAGAATCTCTGCAGAAATATTAGAAGGACAAGAAAAATGCAAAGTCCGATCAGAGGAGGAAAGGATTCAAACCTTCCTTCAACAGGAATGAGCCTAATAGAAATCGTCAAGATCAGTATGCTAAGGGATATTTCAAGAAGGAAGATTCCTTGGGAAAAAGGGGAAGACCACCAATCCAATGCTGGGGATGCAAGGAAGATCACCTGTACAAGGATTGCCCACATAGAAAGGACAGAGTGAAGATTGCGCACAACATCCAAGAGGCTACAACAGTCGAAGATATGGGAAGAATCTATGCATCTTTAGATGATCGACAAGTAGAGTACCAGTCCAATATGATCTAGGTGGAAGGTAAGATCATAAATCTGCCTGTTGCTATTTTGATTGATTCAGGGGAAAGTCATTGTTACATTGATCCTAAGAGAGTGGATAGATTACATTTGGAGAAAAGTAAACTTGGAAAAGCAAGTTTGGTTCAGTTAGCCACTGGAACCAAAAGAAGAGTCCATGATATGGTTAGAAGTTGTTCCATAAGTCTTAATGGCATGAATACTAGTATTGATCTAAATATCATACCATTGGGGTCTTATGATATTTTGATTGGAATGGATTGGTTGGATAAGCATCATGTTGTCCTAGATTGTCATAACAAGACATTTACATGTCTTGATGGAAATGGAAAATAGAGCACTGTGAAAGGAGTTCCAAGACCCATATCTATAAGGGAGATTCCAGGCTTACAACTAAAAATAAGTTTTAGGAAAGGATGTCAATTGTATGCAGCTCAGGTGGAAGAGCCAGATAATACAAAGGGGCCAAACCTTGAATATTTCTCGGTGCTATGAGAATTTGAAGATGTATTTCAAGAAATATCTGGATTGCCACCAATAAGGGAGATATATTTCTCAATTGATTTAGTGCCAGGAGTTGCCCCGTTTTCAAAAACACCTTACAGAATGAGCACACCGGAGTTAAAATAATTACAAATGCAGTTGGAGGAATTGTTGAAGAAAATGTACATACGTCCAAGTGTTTCACCTTGGGGAGCACCAATACTTTTTGTCAAAAATAAAGATGGAACCTTGAGGCTGTGTATTGACTTCCGACAACTGAACAAGTACACTATAAAGAACAAGTATCCTCTACCCCGAATTGATGACCTCTTTGATCAGCTAAGAGGAGAAAATATATTCTCAAAGATTGACTTGAGGGAAAGATACCATCAGGTAAGAATCAAGGAATAAGACATTCATAAGACAACCTTTAGGACTAGGTATGGGCATTATGAATTTGTAGTGGTGCCATTTGGACTGACCAATGCACTAGCTGTCTTCAGGTGCTTAATGAACAACATATTCATAATTTATTTGGATAAGTTTGTCATAGTATTCCTGGATGACATACTTATCTATTCTAAGTCTGAAGAGGAGCATGGACATCACTTAAGACTGGTATTAAAAGTACTGAGAAAACATCAATTGTATGCCAAGTTGAGTAAGTGTTATTTTTATCAAAAGTAGATCCATTACTTGGGACACATTATTTCAGAGCAGGGCATAGTAGTAGATCTAGAGAATATCGAAGCCATTAGAGGATGGCCAACACCCCAAAATGTGTCAGACGTCAGATATTTTATGAGATTGGCTGGCTACTACAAAAGGTTCATAATAGGGTTCTATAATATTGCTCATCCCATCACTTCTTTTCAAAAGAAGGGAACTAAATTTGAATGGACACTCAAGTGTGAAAATAATTTTAATCTATTGAAGGAATTACTTACTAGTGCACCTGTGTTAAAGATTGCTGAACCAAAGGAAATTTTTGTGGTATGTACATATGCATGTAAGGAAGGACTTGGGGGAGTCCTGACACAAAATGGACATGTAATTGGATATGAGTCCAAAACTCTTAAGGAACATGAGAGGAACTATGCCACACATGACTTCGAACTTGCTTCCATTGTTCACGCCTTGAATATGTGGAGGAATTATCTCATGGGGAAGAAATTCAAATTAAGGACAAACCACATTGGCCTGAAGTATCTTTTGAACAACCAACATTGAATTGCAGGCAAACAAGATGGCTGGAATTTTTAAGAGAATATGACTTCGATATCAAGCATATCAAGGGAAAGGAGAATAAATTTGCCAATGCACTTAGTAGAAGAGTGCATATCATGCATGCTATTGCTGTCAGTATGCATCCATCAGACTTGAAGAGCATAATTTTAGATGGTCTTGTTACATAAAAACATCACCTATAGGTAAAGGAAATATTACAACAAGGAGATGTACAACATAAAATAAAGGAGTATGAGATAAAGGAAGACAGATTACTCACGCATAAAAATATAATCTATGTTCCTGTTTCTGGAGAACTGAGGAATTTGGTACTAAAGGAAATGCATGATGTTCCTTATGTTGGACATCCCGGTTACCAAAACAAAATTACAACAGTAAGAAGCCAGTTCTTTTGGTTGGGAATGAAGAAGGATGCTATTCATTACATCGCTCGATGTATGGAATGTTAGAAGGTGAAGGCTGAGCATAGGCACCTAGCGGGTTTGCTGCAGCCATTTCCAATCCCAGAGAAGAAATGGGAAGTGATCACCATGGATTTCATCATAGGATTACCCAAAAAAAATAAGCAACATGATTCAATCATGGTGGTTGTTGAAAAATTAACAAGGCTCCTCATTTTGTGCATGTGAAGACAATGCATACAACGACTAATATTGCAGAAATTTTCATGAAGGAAATTGCTAGGTTGCATGGGGTACCTAGGACAATTGTCTCAGACAGAGATACAAAGTTTACCTCCAATTTCTGGAGGGGACTGTTTAAAGGATTTGGCACAAATATAAACTTTATCACAACATATCATCCCCATATAGATGGGCAAACAGAGAGAGTCAATCGAATAATTGAAGATATGCTGAGAATGTATGTGATGGATAAGCCATATAAGTGGGAAGATTACTTACACTTGGTTGAGTTTGCATATAATAATGGGTATCAAGCTTCATTGAGAATGATCCCATTTGAAGCCCTGTATGGTAGGAAATGCGATACTCTAGTAAGTTGGGACAACCCAACAGATAGAGTGGTACTTGGGCCAGATTTTCTCAAGGACATGGAAGACTAGGTGGTCAAGATCAAGCAGAATTTAAAGGCAACTCAGGATAGACAATTTTTTTTATGCAGATAAGAACATGACAGCTAGAGAATTTAAAGTAGGGGAGAATGTACTTTTGAAATTGAAGCCTAAGAAAATCTCTTTGAAATTGGGTAGTTGTACAAATCTGGTAGCCAGATTTTGTGGTCCATTTGAAATATTGGACAGAATAGGGCTAGTTGCATACATGCTTGCATTGCCTGCTTCCATGAATGTGCATATTGTATTTCATGTATCTTTACTAAATAAATATGTACAAGACCCTAACCATGTTATTGATTGGCATTTGATTCAGGTAGAGATGGAGGGAGACTTTCAGGTTCAACCAGTGCGGGTATTGGACAGAAAGGTCAAAATGCTCCAGAATTGAGTTATAGAGCTGGTAAAAGTTCAATGGACCTGCTATGGTCCTGAAGATGCTACCTGGGAGCATGAAGATCCCATGCGGTCAGAGTACCCGCATAATTTTGAATAAATTTGAGATTTTGATCTCTATTTTGTATATGCATTGAGGACAGTGCCAAGATAAGGGGGAGGGGATGTAACACCCCAGGTTTTGAACCCCCATTTTAAATAATGTATTGTTACAATGCTAAGAGGCTAGAGTGCCCAAACAATTATTAAAAGGCCAGTGTGCCCAAGACATGTAATGTTTTTTATCATTATTAATAATAAATACATGGCTGGATACTAGACAGACAAGGACTAGAGTTATAGGGGGTTATGATTCCACAAGAGAGGGGGCTTGAGGGGCTAAGTGTTTATTCCTATTTTAATTACCCATTTTTGTCTAAGGGAGGGGATCACTTATGTGATATTCTTGGGGAAGGCCAGGAGGTTATTGATTCCCCACGAAGTTACTTAAACCTACCTCTAGTCTGATGGGGGGGTTCAAATGATGGCTGGTTCATTGATTTCTTGTACATTCATTCATTTCCCTCACGCACTTTCATGCACCCTCTTACCCATTCATTGATCCAGGGGAAAATCATGAAGCTGGGTAACACTTTCGTGACAATCGGGTCTCCAAAATTTCTAGCGGCAATTTTTCAGCCGAAACAATGTTGTTAAGAATTTTTTCGGCTGAAAATTTGCACGTCAAATTTAACGGCACCCTTGAAATTCATGTACAATGTTTTTCCGATGAATCATTTTCCCGTGGTAAGCATATTTCGACCGAAACGTTTTTTTTTAACGAATTATGTTAAAAACTAGGTTTCGGCCGAAAGAATATTTCGGCCGAAAGAATATTTCGGCCGAAAACCTGAAAATGGGACTGTTTACAGGAAACTGCAAATTCTCTCCATCTTACTTCATCTTTGGAGGTAGCGGACTCCTACAAATACTGAGAATTTAGTTTCAAAATTGATACTAGCATTTTTAAAATTTAATCTACTTTCATTGGGTATAACTTGTTTTCATTTTCATTGTTTTTGTCTAATTTTATTTAATTTTATAAAAAAATCACTGCATAATATTTTTAGATGAGATTATGATTCGGTGAAATGAAAAATCCATATCTCTAAAAATACACTATGGAAAATTATGGAAAATTTATATTCATAATCCTTAAACTATTCTCTTCAAAAGGGTATTTTTAGATTTTACTTTTAAGTAAAAATTAAGATAGATACAAGGTGTAGAAAAACATGTGTTTAAAATCTGTAACGTTTTCATCTTGGTCAACTTCAAATAATTCTAGAAATTATAATATTCATCCGTTAGATTCAAAATTATAGTCATAATAAAATAGAGTCTCTGTAGATTGTTGTAGTATATTTCATTTCTTAAAAACATAAGTTTAATAATATATACATTGTTGTGGAAAAAAATAACTCATTATCATTCCCTTCATGTTTAAGGAACATACTGTTAAACAATTGACAATTGACATATCAAATCTTGATAAAATAAAATTGAAAAATAGTCATTGGAAAGATAAAAAAATTCTTCACAAGTTTTGTTTTTACTGTAAAATGAAATTCTAAATAAAAAAAATACTTTTGTATGCTGGAAGTTGAATAAATTGTGAAAATATAGTTTTTTTTGTCATAAAACAAGCAAAAGTGTTACCCATCTTCACGATTTTACCCTCCATCGTCATCCACATATTGGCTTGGGAAAGGGAACCAAACTGTTGAAGAATTGGCCACAATATGGTGGTCTGTAGTGGTTGTTGGTGTGATCCAGTCGTGACTTGAGGCTTGCATGTCTGAGATGCATTGGCCCGTGTCCAACATTGTTCACAGCTGCGAGTCCTGAGAGTTCCAGCATTGAGATTCTGGACCAGTTGCGCTGGAGCTTGAATAAGGAGAAGGAATTCCCGAGGGACTACGTGGCAGAGAAGGGTGGAGTTTCATTCTCTCGGGTGGTGCAAGCTGGGTAGAAGAGAGCTGGGTACTTGGATTGCTGTGAGAGATGGGAAGCCTGTGAGAGCTTGGGTGCTAATTGGTTTGGGAAGCCAAGTAACACTCTAGAACCATCCTTGTGGATTCATAGCCCTGGCTCGAGGGTGACGTTGCTGTTGAGTTTTGGAATAGTAGTGTCTACGGTTGGGTGGAACGTCCATGGTCTGTAGTGATCCGAAAATGATCTTTTAATGACTGTGGTTGAGTTATTAATTGCATGTGTTAATTAACCATTTATGAAGCTGAACAAAAGAGGATGAATTTAAGGAAGAAACATAGCAGCCATAAAACAATATACATATCTAAACTGAAGCAACAAGGACATCAAACCATAACAAGAGAAGTGATAACGAAGTTCGACAAAAATTTGCCTATGTCTTCAGGCCTTTGTCTCAGTAGGGGAGGCTTCTTTATTAATTATTCAATGATTGAAAAGTACATCAAAAGGACTCCATTCTTATCTCTATGTGTTCTTCTCGACCTCATAAATCCAATGCAACTGACGACACTGAAAAAGGCTCAGTATAGCCTCTGGAAATGGCCTCCAAAGTTTTGCTCCTCAACAGCTCCCCTGCATAAAAATGGATTTGGCTTTGCTTTTCTTCAACATAAATCTGCTCTCACTATCCCCTCTTGGCCTCAAATAAGCCTTGTTTATATAGATCTAAAGTTTCTTATCCTTTCTCAGCTTCCTCCCAAAATTTGGGCTCAAAAAGAGTCCAATATCTCCCAATAAACAATAAAAAATCCAAACTATAATATAAAAACCCATTTTTTGTTTAATTATAGTGTTTATCCCCCTTGAATGGTGCACACCCCCTTATTATGGTAATATTATAGTTATATATGGCCAAGTGCCAGCCCAAAGGGCTGAGCGCTGGCCTCTAGCCCGTAACTTGTGTTGCATGGCGCATTCAAAGGTGGATCCTCTCCCGAAAAAAAGGGCTTAACTGAAATCAAAATATTCTTTGGAACCGGTCAGATAATCTTACCATGCAACGGATGACGCTATCACTTAACCATGCACATATAATGGTAGCATGGTATATAAAAAAACCACGGGCTGGGGCTTAGCCCCAACCACTTTTCGCCATCCTTACCAGACATTCACTTTATTAAAAATAAAGTGGCTCATATTAAATGAGAATTATTGTGGAGCATTGGTCATTGGGGCCTTTGTGAAAGCGCTATGCTCCTATCAGCAGGTCGTGGGTTCCATTCCTATGATTTTCAAAATTTTTACACAAAGCCACCATCCAATGACGGGGTGCCACGTGGCAGCCCACGCCTGGGCCACGTGGCACCTCCACATTAAACCAACCAACTACCACATGTCAACACAGTATTGGTCAATGCCTGCATCATCTGCCCAGTCACTGGTCTCCACATGACATCACCTGCCTCTACCACGTCATCATGAAATAGCTTTGGTGACGTCCACATTGAATTTTTGCGAGTGGACCTTTGACTCTTTAACTGTTTGGGAATCTGATCACAATGAAATAACTCTGGCATATAGAGCGAGTTTGAGAAAGTAAATGTATGGATGGAATCAATGTGACAAGACAGTCACAATGGAATTGGTTTCGTTCGATTCCAATAACTTTCAATTTTGATCCTTTTCTGGACCTGGGAAGCCTCCTGGATCGGATTCTGGATCATGCAACCAATTGGTGTCATCTTTCATAAAGATAAGTGCTCTCTGTTATGGTATCATTTACATGTATATGAATGTATTTCCACTGTATATTTAATTATCGTTTAATTGAATCTTTAGACTATGCCTGCTTGCTGACTACTGCTGTGCATCTTGTTAAAGTATTTTCTTTTACGCATCCTTAAATTTTAATAAGGTATCTGTAAGAGAAAAAATTCCAAGGGTGGGCTTGAAGGTAGCATACCCCTACTTATGGGTGGTTGGGTATGTTACACACTTGTGCCCCAGAAAATATTTTCATCACAATTATAGCAAAGACCCTTCAATTGGCGTTTAACCATTTTATCCCTAGTTAATTTTTGGACCTTGAGGGGAGTGGCAGGAGTGTTAGGATTAGCGGGTCGAGGGCAAGGAACAAAAGAAGGTTTTTTGTTCTGGGAAAAAAAAACTTGTTGGGCCTCTTTAGCACATTTAGTAGCTTCCAACAAAGTTCGAGGGAGGGCCATGAGAACCTGGGATTAGATTTCATCCATTAGGCCACTGATAAAGAATTTTGCGGAAGAACACATCTAACATGCCGTCAGTTCGAAAGGGACAAATTCTCAAAACCAGTGATAAAGTATTCCACTGTGCATGAGTGTTTCAACTTGGTCAAATGACCGAGATAGTGGGTATCAGTGTTAAAGTGTTCATAGAGCTCTACAAAAAATTGGGTGCATGCAATATACCCATGACATGAATTTTTACTCCATTTCCACCATTGCCACCATTCAATATCTAGATAGAGGACAACATAGTGAAGTTTGGCCAACTCATCAGTAATACCATGAAGATAAAAATAATGCTCCATTTGAGTGACCCAACCTGTGGTTTCAGAGCCATCAAATTTATTGACCTCAACGTGGGGAAGACGAGGGTCATGATGAAAGGAGTTGAATTGAAAATGCGGAGAATGAGAGGAATCAACAACATTTGGTTGGTCTGAGGAGGAAGACCCAGAGTGCGGTTCAACAACTGGTTGGTCCGAGGAGGAAGGACCCAAAGTGCAGTTCAACAACTGGTTGAGAACATAGTGGAGGGTGTAAATTGGTTCATGAATTTGGCATCCATGGTGTCAAATTGGTGCTGGACTTGGGTCTCGAATTGTGCAAAGTGGGAATTGGTAGAGCCAATCTCAGTTGTCACTTGTTTGATGGATTCCTTGGATTGATGGATGGAAGCTTGTAGGTCTTGGTTGCTAGTGGTGGCCATTTGGAGAGGGTGAGTGCGGTTAAGGGAAAATGGGTGGGGGGGACCATAGAAAAGGAATTATAAGTGATAGGTACCACTATGATTAGGGCGAGAGGGGGAATATAATGGGATAGGTGGAAACATAGGGAAGATGGGAAGGGGTCAGATCCACTGAAAAAATGGCTTAAAAATGAAAGGTACGACTACGATCAGGGAGAAAAGGGGAATCCAATGGGATAGGTCCCAAATAAGTGTGATAGTGGGGCCACTATACTTTTTTTTTTACTCTTGTGGAGTTATACTCCGAGCCGAAGAATACTGCATTGTTGAAATGCCCAAATTCTTAACAAGAAGAAATATGTAGTAATTTTGCAACCAAAATGCAGGAGGCACAATTGCATGGAAATAGTTCTTGTATTTTCTATTTCGGTTTCCTTCCTAAGGGTTAGGGTATGCAGGGCGTCTATAGACAAGGTTTTTCCCCGTGCTATAGATCTCTGATATATGTGCGAGACCCAATATCTCAGGGAACCAACTAAGGAGGCTAGACTGTTCCCTTAGCTGTACTACCCGACTACCTAGGTACTAGAGAGTATATTCCTAAGTGTTTTTCTCGGTGGAACTATAGCAGTTAGGAGGCCAATTGGTTTATCTATAGAGGGCTTAAGGAGATCTAGGACGATCCATATACATGTGTTGTTTGATGCACTACCACTAGAAGGGGTACCAACATGGGTTACAAGGGTGGCCAACAGATGTGTGCTTGAGTACCACTTGTATTTCCTGCATCTATTACTCCCTTACCACGGGTTTATGTGCATAACGATATATCTCTGTAGCTTTAAGACATCGAAATACGTCTCTACCTTGAAAAAAATTAACCCAAAATTTTCTACCAAGGAAAGTGCTCTGATACCACTTGTAAGGTACCGGGTCTATTATATTAGCAGAAAAGAGAAATAATGCAGAGAATAACACCAAGATAACAACAAAATACATAAATATTGCAAATATAACAACAGAACAACAAATTATATGGAACCACAACACCAGAATTATACCTTTATTGATAGGAAACAAGGTTCACTTGCCTCTTCAAGGGGGAAACCTATAGTAGAGTAGAGCTTGATTACAAAAATTCTTCAAGACAAAGCTTCTCATACCCTCTACTCCTATTTATACTAAATCTATCTATCCAAAAGAACAATCTAGAGGAAGATCCTTCTAGAAGAGGAAGATTCTATTAGGTCTTCTTAAATTTGACTTATTCCTCCTTATTGCTAGGCCTTATTAATATTGACCTTTATTACATAGAAATATATTATTCTACCCACTTGAAGGGTTAGGTAGGTTAGGTACCTAACATTGACAAGTTATGTTCGAGCAGTTGAGATTGTTTTATTAAAGCAATTAAATTGACAAAATGTTTTCCTTAAACCTCCACTTGGTAGAATAGTTTCATATTCTTCTACATCATATTTTATGGTCATCTTTAAACCAACATCGAGAGCACTTCCAATTAGCAGAAGAAACCAACTTCCAACTTCTAGCTAACTTAGGAAATGTTTTGAGAACCATTGAGCCTAGAGAAAGGTTTCAGAGTTTGTGGTCATCCTTAAACCACTAGATTGGTTTGTGGTCTTCATTAAACCACCATCACCATTTGTTTTGTGGTCATCCCAAAACCACCATATTTAAAGAGCCGATTCAACCATCAACAACTACACACTTCGATATTTCAGCTTCCCACTTTTAGATATCAACTCTCACCTTGGACTCATATACACCCCTTCATATTAATGGGGGGAATGTTGGAAGCGTAGTTCGTTAAGGGTTACTTGGAGAAGGAATATGAAAGGTCATTAGACATGAACCATCATTTATAGTCCATGAGATGTCTTGGGATATCCAAGTGTCAAACATCATTGTATATATGTCTGTATCATATATATGAATAAATGCAATCAACACTTATCTATATTTTCGTAGTCCAATATACACAATCATAAAATAGTCAAGAAATCGTCCAATCACTTCATTCATTACCCTCATTAATGTTAGAGGGACATTAGTAAGGCAAAACAACATCACTATCCATTCAATCAATCCTTATAATGTCTTTAATGTTGTCTCTGATGTATTATTTGGCTTAATAATATGTATATGATATAATTAAGTTTAGGTTAATCTTGCTAGATTAATTAGCTCCCTAAAAATGATCTATTAGGTTCAATGCATGGCAATGACTACTAGTTCTTAATGGTGCTTATGGTTAAGAGTGGATAGTGCATGTACACTCTCTTTTTTTCATCTTCTTTAGAACTAGAACAATGGAAAATCCACAAGGTGTCATTCTTGGTTAAATCTAGCCCTTGTCCAACAACTCTTAAATCTACTTCATGTTTTCCTTGTTTTCTAAAACAAAATCCTGCAGAACACCTAATTTTTTTTAAATAGATCACTGTTGCAAGTAAATGCAATGCTCTATTTAAGGATTTGTAGTCATTCTCGACAATTCTCATAAGAACTTAAAATATTATCGCAATAATTTGTCCAACTAATTTTTCTCCTATGATTTCTCCTGTCAAGCTAGCATTGTGCAAAATGTGGTTGGAGGATGATACTCTCTATTACTTTGGTTGTAGGACTAACAAGGAACATTTTCCCAAGGTTTTTATCAATGTTTGAGCTTCAATCATTGAAACAAGTGCTATAGGTGCTTGATATTTCTATGTTGTCACTATTAAGATTGACCATCCTCGACAATTATGTACTCATTTAGGTGACATCGATGGATTATATGTTGACCTTATAGGTATAGATTGCAGAATATCACACTATACATCTAATGGAACATTAGCAAACTCTACTTTTTCTATATAATCTCTTGAAATGAAAATATTCACTTTGCATTTGTGTTGTATGCACATTCCTATTCTTTCTAAGGAAACCCAAGGAGTAGGGGTTAGGTTGTGTTATTGTAGGTAGATTATGATTCTTTACTACTACTTGTGATATGAGACCTTGCTGACCACTAGTATAAAACATTGTAGTTACGAGCTCCTCTTGATTTGAATATTTTTGGAGGCTACCTTCACACACTTTGCATGACTAGGATGCATTGATGGAATCAAAGAAATTCCTTTTGTTGCAACAATAAGAATTTCTATCTCCATGAATGATATTTTTTTGTATGGTGTGTACTATTTATCCCCACCAACTAATTGGAAGGCTAATGAAAATGAAACTTTTGTTTTACTAAATTAAGCAAGCAAGAAAGTAACAGGGAATTCAATAAATAAAGGAAGAGAGGAACTTGTACCTGCACTTTTTGATGGATGTTCCAACCTTCAAACTTTTGTTTTACTAAATTAAGCAAGCAAGAAAGTAACAGGGAATTCAATAAATAAAGGAAGAGAGGAACTTGTACCTGCACTTTTTGATGGATGTTCCAACCTTCAGTGGATGGGAGAGATAAGTTATAACTCCAAGTAACCTGTACACAAGACAAACAAAACACTTTCCCTATTCTACAATAATAAAATCCTATAATTCACTAAAACAAAAGTAGAAACTCTTCTAGATCTACTTGATAGATTCAACGAGAGAAATAAAATGCATTGGAATAACAATTGTAAATCAACAAAAGTAAATTGCCGGGAGGAAAAGGAGCTTCTATCATAATTAGAAAAGGTTACATTTTCCATACACCCATACCTTTGTGTATTGTGATGGATTCAAATCCTTTATCCTCGGGTTTTCTCTGCTTCAAGGCTCCAGTATATCAAAGTTTCCCAAGGACCTAAAATCCAGTATGGTTTCAAAAATAAATAAATAAATGGAGAGGGAAAAAAATGGGGAAGAAAACATGTAAAATAAATTTAATTTTAGAATATTTTAAAAATAAATAAATAAAAAACGAAACATAATTTTAAAATAAATAAATAAGTAAAACAAAAATTTAAGAATATTTAAAAAAAAGATTTTAGGGAAAGGTGATGCTAGGAATCAATCTACCTTCCCCACCCCTTCTTCATAGTCCATTTAAAAAATAACTAAAAAAATAAAGAATAATACTTAAAAACTGAAAAAAACAAAAACAAATATTTAAAAACAAATTGAAAACAAAACAAAAAATAAGATAAATTTAAAAAATAATGATAATAAGAATAAATTAAATTAATTTAAGTGGGTTAGTTCTAGTAGTTGAGTGCTATGAATTACAAGTAAAAAGTCAAGGGGTCAAGTTCTTGAGTTAATTATCTCAATAGATATTATTAGGTTTCAATTGATGTCCACGTCAAATTAGGTTGCCAAAATTGCAAATGAATGTCCATTCCATAAAAAAAAAAATATGAAATGAAAAATGAAAAATTAATTAATTAATTAAAAAAACAAAAAACTATAAAAATAAATTTAAAAGAATATTAAAAAGGTAGGTCCAACGTTCCATTTCCCTCCCCACTCTTCCCCTCCTCCCACTCCCCTTTCCCTCCCTCTCATCCCTTGCATAGTGGTGGGTTACAACCCACTACTATACCCATCATTGTTTAGAGAGGGGATGTCATTGTCACCATTGTTTAGAGAGGTGTAGTAACTTGCCACCATATAAGGGATAGGGGGAGGGAAAGGAGGACGAGTAAGGGGGAAAAGGAGGATGAGTGAGGGGGAAAGGAGGGAAAGGATGGTTAGAGGGAAAGGGTGATTATGGGAATCACCCTCCACCCAACCATTTAGTTGTTGTTTTTCTTTTTTATTTTATTTTACTAATTGGTTTCTAAATGTTGTTTTACATTTATTTATTTAAAAAAACATTATTTTTTTTTCAATTTTTTTGCTTTTTATTTTTATTTTTTATGGGAAGGTAAAGAATGAGTGAGGGAAAGGAGGGTGACATCTCCCACTCTATGACATTTCTTTATTTTTTCATTAATTAAAAAAAAAGTTATTTTTTTTTATTATTACTTTTGTTGATTTTTTCAATTTATTAAAAAACGTTACACACATAATTTTGAATTTTTTTTTCTCTATTTTAATTTTTTTTTTCTGATTTTTCATGGTTTTTTTTCTTTTTTTATAATTTTGTTTGCAATTGTACATGTTTTTTAGGTCGTGATTTAAAAAAGGTTGCAATTTTAAGCCTAGAAAAAAAAAGTGTGCTAAATATTTTTGATTCATAGGTTGATTTTAATATTTTGCAATCGGATTCTCACGGATTTTCATCCACGGTCTCTATAATTTTTTTTTTTTTTATACTAGGGGAATCGGTAACAACGACAGTATCATACTCGCGTGACACGGGGTCGAATCCTGCTGGCTGCCTTATAAACCCTAGGGAGAAACGCACAGCCCGCAAGCACACCCTCCAAGTAAATCGGGGTGAGAATCGACCTTGAGACCTCATTTTACATAGTTCCTTCCATTTACACGGCACTTGCCAATCGGTCTACACCCCTGCGGGAATATCTCTATAATTTTACAACAATAGTTGTATTGTATAAAATCCTCGTCTCCCTAGGAGCCGAGGGAACAAAATTATTTAGGCAATTGCATTTTGCTATTGTATCTTTCAACTTATGGCACTATAAATTTAGTTCCATCTTTCTACTTTGATGTTCATGTATTAATTGATCATGTTATTCTAGTTCCTTAATCAATTACCTAGCCTAAGGAGGTAGGCCCCCCTCCTTAGTTAAGTACTTCTTGTAACGATAGTTTTAGAATTAACATTTTACTTTTGCTTAATTATTCTATTGTGTAGCTACTTTCAATTGCTATAATTCCAAGTCCATAACTTTATCCACATGCTTTGTTTGTTTTCTGGTTTGTTGTTGCTCTAGAATCATAGTGTAATTCTTGTATTTCTGAATTATCTTTTAGTCTGCTGTCATTCCTAGTATACAAAACAATGTTACAATTTATGAGTGGTTTGATTTTCTAAGTTCATCATTTTGCAATGATTGTTCCACGCTTTTCATTGCTACAACTCATGTCTCTTCAAGTTTTGGTTATAACAGAATTTGGTTGCTGTGATTCACATTGATGTAGCTCCATCATATTTATTTTTATGCTATAGCTCCGTTGTTGCAACTCACATTGCTGCAACTCTGCTTGCAACTGCACTTAGTGTGTTTCTTGTCTATTTCTCTTTAGGTTTAGTATTTACAATTTTGGATTGATGTTATTGGATTACTATTTAATGAACAAACACTTAATTGTTGCGACGACACAAGACCTTTGTTATACTCGATCAAGTCACCAATAGACCATACACATAAGTTTAATTTCTGCAAGTGTGATTTTAGTTCTTGCAAGTGTGATTTCAATTTCTACAAGTGTGAATTCAATTTCTACATGAGTGATTTTAGTTCCTGCAAGTATGATTTCAATTTCTGCAAGAGTGATTTCAATTTATGCAAGAGTGACTTCAATTTCCGCAAGAGTGATTTTAATTCCTGCAAGTGTGATTTTAATTTCCGCAAGAGTGATTTCAATTCCTGCAAGAGTGATTTCGATTTTTTCAATTATGATCTTAATTTCCTGGAAGTGTGATTTCAATTCTTGCAGGTGTGATTTAATTTCTCCATAGCAACTTAGGCCTTAGGATACATTGGTGACTTAATTAAGTATTATGAGTCTTTGAATTTTGATATTAAATTTCTACAATGCCATAGTCAAAACAACACTCTTTTTGCATAGATTGTGCACGACAGTTCACAAGTTCCATACGAGCCCCAGATTGATAATTAAATGTACAACTATTAATTTTCTTACTAAGTTAATTAGAAAGTAATTAAAAGGTCTGTTAGAAGGTAAGATTGATAACCAACCCATAGCAATTTTAATTGATTCTGGAGCTATCCATAGTTACATAAACTCTAACATTATTGAAATATTTCACTTGCAAAGGAGTAAGCATAATAAATCTTGGTTATTTCAGTTATCCATAGGGTCTACTAAGAGAAAGATACTTGAGTTGGTTAAAGATTGTCCAATATACATGAATGCGATCAACACAAAGGTAGATGTGAACATCATACCTTTGGGTTCATATGATTGTCCAATTGGCATGGATTGGTTGGAAGAACACCATATTATCCTAGACTGTTACAAAAAGACAATAACTTCTCTTAATGAGGGAGGGTTGTAGGGAACGGTTCAAGGCATTCCAAGAGATTTAACTGTTAAGATAAATTTCATCCATGCAACTGAAAAAGAGTTTTAGGAAGGGATGTCAAATTTTGCAGCACATATGGAAGAGGCAACCAAAGATAAAGTGGCAAGTATTGAAGACCACCCGGTCTTGAAATATTTTGAATATGTTTTTGGGGAAATCCCAGGATTTCCACCAAAGAGAGACATTTATTTCTCTATTGTTTTGGTGCCAAGAGTTTCCCCAGTGTCCAAGACACCTTACATAATGGGCACACCAGAATTGAAAGAGTTGCAGATGTAGCTTGACGAGATGTTAAAGAAGGGGTATATACGCCCAAGTGTGTCACCTTAGGGAGCCTAGTTTCTTTTTGTAAAGAATAAGGATGGAAATTTAAGGCTATGTATTTATTTCAAACAATTGACTAAGGTCACCATAAAGTAAAAATATCCTTTTCCAAGGATTGATGATATTTTTGATTAGTTGAAAGATGGAAGAATCTTTTCCAAAATTGAATTGAGATCAGGTTATCATTAAGTGAGGATAAAGGAAGAGGACATTAGCAAGACAACATTTAGAATAAGATATGGGAATTATGAATTTACAGTAGTACCATTTGGGCTATCAAATGCCCCATCTATTTCCATGTGCTTGATGAATGGAGTGTTCAGGGAGTACCTAGACAAGTTTGTAATTTTTTTCTTGGATGATATTCTAATATACTCCATGACAAAAAAAAAGCATGAAAACCATTTAAGAATGACATTGCAAATTTTGAGAGAGCATAAGTTGTATGCCAAACTAAGTAAATGTATCTTTTATCAAAAGAAGATTCACTACTTGGGACATATTATTTCAACAAAAGGGATAACAATTGATCCCGAGAAGATAGAGGACATTAGAGGATGGTCAACACCAAGGAATGTGATAGAAGTCAGGTCATTTATGTGTCTTACAGGTTATTACCAAAGATTCATAAAGGGGTTTTCAAAGAATTCAAGTCCAATCACTTCTTTTCAAAAGAAGGGATTGAAATTTAAATGGACTCCCAAATGTGAAGAAAGTTTTTAGTAGTTGAAAGATATTTTAACAAGTGCACCAATATTAAATATTGCAAATCCAGATGAATATTTTGTAGTGTGCATTGATGCATGCAAGGAACGGCCTAATGGATTCCTCACTCAAAATGATCATGTGGTGTTCTATGAATCTAAAAAATTAAAGGATCATGAGAGGAATTATGCTACACATGACTTGGAGTTAGCAACAATTGTTCATGCATTAAAAATGATGAGACATTACCTTATGGGGAGAATATTTGAGCTAAGTACATACCACTATGGTCTGAACCATTTGTTTGGAAATCCAAAATTAAATTCCAAACAAACTAGATGGCTCAAATTTCTGAGTGAATATGACTTTGAAATTAAGAATACAAAAGGCAAGGAAAATCAGGTGGTTGATGCACTCAGTAGAAGAGATCATGAAACACATATTTTAGCCATCAATATGTTTAGCATATTTTTAAAAGAAAGAATTTTAGAGGCTGGCAATTCATATCAACAATATCTAAAAATAAAAGAGACATTACAACAAGACAATTTACAATAGAAATTTAATTATTATGAGTTGAAAGAGGATGAAATCCTCATGTATAAGGGAAAACTATATGTGCCAAATTAAGGAGAGATGAAAAATATAGTGTTAAGTTAAATGCACAATGTGTCATATGTTGGGCACCCAGGATATTAGAAAACAATTGCATCTATATGAAGTCGATACTTTTGGCCAAGAATGAAGAAAGAAGTGGATACTCACTTATCCAGGTGTCTAGAATGCCAAAAGTTGAAAACAGAGCATAAACATCCAACAAGGCTACCACAACCATTGCCCATTCCTGAGTGGAAATGGGAAGTGGTTACAATTGATTTCATTACAAATATTGCAAAGACATTGAAGAAACATGATTACATCATGGTGGTGGTGGATAAATTAACAAAGGATGCATATTTTATTCTCGTGAAGACCACACACAAGGAAAAACAAATTTTAGAGATTTACATGAAGGAATTTTCTAGGCTATATGGGGTGCCTAAGGTAATTTTTTCAGACAAAGATCCAAAATTTACCTCTAATTTTTGGAAAGGTTTGTTCAAAGAATTTGGGACAAATTTAAATCTCATCATTACTTATCACCTAGAGTCGGATGGGAAAAAATAGAGGTCTAACAGAATAATTGAAGACATTCTCAGAATGTATGTGATGGACCAACCAATAAAGTGGGAAGATTATATCCACTTCGTGGAATTTTATTACAATAATGGGTATCAATCCTCATTAAAAATGAACCCATTTGAAGCATTGTATGAAAGGAAGTGCAACAGACCAGTGAGTTGGGATAACCCAACTGATAGAGCTATCATTGAGCCATAATTGTTAAATTGATTGATTCAATAATTGATAAATTCACAAAGGTTTCTCATTTTGTTCCTGTGAAAATGACTCATACAACAACTAATGTTGCAGAAATTCACATGAGGGAAATTTCTAGGTTGCATGGGATACTTAAGATAATTGTTTCATACAGAGACACACAGTTTACTTCAAATTTCTAGAGAGGATTATTTAAAGGATTTGGTATGTATCTGAAAATTAGCACATCATACCAACCACAGTCAGATGGGAAGACAAAAGAGTCAACCAGGTGATTGAAGACATGCTGAGAATGTATGTGATGGATAATACATCTAAGTGGGAAGACTACTTGCATTTGGTTGAGTTTTCCTATAATAATGGGTATCAAGCTTCATTGAAGATGAGCCCAATTGAAGCTTTGTATGGTAGAAAATGAAATACTCTAGTGATTTGGGACAACCCAGCAGATAGAGTAATACTTGGGCTAGAGTTTCTCAAGGATATGGTAGACCAGATGGTTAAAATTAAGCAGAATTTGAAGGCAACACACGATAGATAGAAACATTATGTAGATAAGAGGAGAACAAATAGAGAATTTTAAGTGGGAGAGCATGTGATTTTGAAAGTAAAGCCCAAGAAGAGCTCATTGAAGTTGAGAAACTATACAAATCTAACAACCATATTATGTGGTCCATTTGAGATATTGGACAGAACATGGCCAGTTGCATACATGCTTGCATTTCCTTCTTCCATGAATATGCATAATATATTTCATGTCTCTTTGTTGAAAAAGTATGTACATGATATGAATCATGTTTTGATTGGAATTTGATTAAGGTGGAGGCAGAAGGAGACTTTCAGGTCCATTCGGTGCACATATTGGTTAAAAAAGGTCAAAATGCTCTGGAATCGAGTCATATAACCGGTAAAAGTTCATTAGACCTACTACAATACTAAAGATGCCACTTGGGAGCATGAATATGCCATGCGGGAAAAGTACCCACAATCTTTTGAAGAATTTTGAAATTTTGATTTCTATTTTGTATATGCACTGAGGACAATGCCAAAATAAGAGGGAGTGGAATGTAATACCCCGATTTTGAGACTCCACATTAAATAATGTATTTTGTTTTTTTATGAAAGGTTGGAGAGTTCAAACAATTAAAAGAGGTCGGAGTGCCTAGCAAATGTAATACTTGATCATTATTAATAATAAAATACTTTGTTGGTTGCAATATGGAAAAGGACAAGAGTTATAGGGGGCTATGATTCCATAAGAGAGGGGGATTAAGGGGCTAAGTATTTTTATTGTATTTAAATTACCCATAATTTTTTTAATGGAGAGAAGTGGTGACATGAGCTTCTTGGGGAAGGCCATGTGGTTCTTGATTTCCAAGTAAATATATAAAACCATCTTTGGGTTGTTTGGGGGATTCACACTCTTCATTTTGTTCACTCTCTCCACTCACTCTTTCACTCATTTATTGTTCCTCATTCATTTTTTTCTTGGTTGGGACATGTGGATGAATTTCTGAGGAAGGAAGCCATTGTTTGTTGGTTGTAGTATTTGCTGGTGTATTCCCGCCATGAATTAATGCATTGCATTGACATGTGATAAACTTTGTTCACAACTGTGAATCCTTAGAGTCTTGTTGAAGCTTGAATCCGTTAGGACCGAAACGACAACCTCATGAGAAATCCCCCTTGTGTTTTTATAGAGGTGGTTCTCCTCTTTATTTTAAGATTTTCTTGGGACTCTAGATTTTTCAGAATATGGGAATTTACAGAAGTTCATCGTGATAATCAAAGAAATATAAAGATTGTACGAAAAAATAATGAGAAATAAAATGTTTTATTTTCTTTTTAAAGAGAGTTATTGAAAAATTACCAAGAACCACACACTTTATACATTTGAAAAAGATAGACAAAATTTCCTCACATCCATCATAGTTAAACTAAAGATTTATGATCACATAAAATAAAAAGAAAATGGTATGCATGCACAAGAGAACTTTAATAGAGTGGACACATGGGAAGCTAAAATAAAGATAATGATAGATCAATATAAAATACTTTATACTCAAAACTTAGAGTTACAAAGGATAGTCAAAACTGATCTTGAAATGGCTCTCTTGAAATTTCTGAAAAAATATATATAGTCTGTTACAAAGCCTTAAAATCTAAATGCGTTTTTCCTTAGGATTGGAATTGGGATCTCACAGACCATAAAGAAAATATAAACTAGAATTAATATTGTAGAAGGAGGATGGTGGGTGGTAATAGAACATGAAGACTTGGAAATAATACATGGAGAAGTTGTCAGACTTTGGTTAAACCTTTCTAGTTAAAGAAGCAGAGTAAATGGATGAAAGAACTGATAAAGAAAGAAATATGTGATAAACATAAATATACTATGATGATCTCCTGTGTATTCAATAGCTTATTTTTGTCCTTTTATTGTCTTCATCGACGGTTACAGGAATCGTCTCAACTATTTATTTCCCTTCGTTTGTCAAATTTTCAATTTCTTTTTGAACCATTCTCCAATATAGTTTTTCATTGGTGTGACGTTTATCTCATGGAAGATTTTAATCTTGAATAACAAACCTTCCAAGTCTCTTAAATCGATATAAATACCATGTAATTATTCCTCAATATCTTGATTTTTCACGGAATAATCCACTATCCAATTGTCTATTTCATCTTCACTATATTTGTGTATGCCATAATATCTTTCAATTGATAACCCCTTAAATATCTCAACTTCTTCATCAAATTATTGATTTGTTAGGAACATTGAGTTGAGAATTAATTTAGGGTCTTGTAATTTGTCAATACATACTTCTAGGTCTATCTCCGTGAGTCTCTTGAATAGTTATTTTCTTTCCAGTATAGCTTTGTTGCATTCTTGAACAACGTTCTTCAAATTTTTAATCTTTTCCTTCCAGTAGGCATTTAGCTATTTTATTAGACTCGGGGAAGGCATATCTTCCTCTCTTCTTCTCAATTATTTCATTTTAGAGACTTTGATTCCAAAGGGTAATACAACATCAATGTAGAAACCTTATTTGTTCTTTAGATTAACTTGCAAATATTCATGGAAGGCATGTGCCCTCAAGCCAAAAGAAACAATATTTTTTGAAACCTCCCATGCCTCTGTTATTAATGACATTCTCTTCTTAATATTTCTTTCTACATAACTCCTGACTAATGTGAGTAGGCTTGAATATCCTTTCAACTTAATATAGGGTGTGGTAGGTATGACCATTGACAAAGGATTGGAAAGAATTGGAAGAGGCATTAAGGCATCTTGAAACTCTTTGATCCTTTCTTTTAACTTAGTATTTTCTGCTTCTAGACCACCAATATAATCGTCAAGAGCATCCTCGATTGCTATGTGAATTTTAGAGATTTGGTACAACCACATATCCTTTAGGTCAACCTCTGAGTGAGATTTTCCCTTCTTATTTTTCTGATCACCTTTTTCTATAATCATTTTTTTAGATTCCTTGTCAAAAAAATAGTTTGGAAAGTAAATGACTGTTCTTCGCCGAGGTCTGATCTCAACAATCTCTAATGGTTAATTTTGTTTGGAAATATTTGTCGGCTGATAAATTGTGGGAAAAATTTTCTCAATATCCACCTCGAGCTCCATGTCTTCAAGAGAGAATCTATTGATGTCATTTTCTATGAGATTGTCTTCTTCCTCTTGCACTACATTCTTCCTCTTTTTTCTCAGAGGGAGCTGTGTGAACTCTCGATTTTTCCATAAGGTGGATTCTTCTCTCCTCTGCTGCTTGAACTATTTTTGGTAATATTCCTAGTTGGATGAGTCGTTGTAGCATTGCTTTGGGATGTGGTAGTTTTAGGAGTAACAACTGGAGACTGGGTACTCTTTTCACTGGGACCCTTTCCTTTTTGCTTGTAAAAATTGTTAGTACTAAGTATTGTTTCCAAGTCACCAACATTGTGTACAGGAGAGCCTTTATTGTTATATTCTTCTTCATTCAGACTAGTATGAATGAATGAGTTATTGAATCCTACTAACAACATATGTTCCACAAAGTTTTTGTTAGGGTCAAACCCCTTTATATTTTTATCATAATTCAGATTCACATTGTTGAAGTGGTTCACAAACTCATCAATTTTATTTATGTTTTTGAAGATGAAATCTCCAATTTTACATGGCAAGGGGATGAATTGATTTTTCCTTTTTTCGTGGAAAAAGTGTAGCCAGAAATTGTATTGCCTTGCCACTTCCGTAATAATTTTTTTATCAAATACATGGTATGGAAGAAAAGAGGGATTTTATTTGGAACAAAATATCCTGATGACACTATGATTTTCCATCTGTTCTATAGTTCCCATTTTCTCCAAGAATTTGTTATCCTAGTGAGATATCCTGGGGGTATTTTTACCAAACAACAGTCCTTTGAAGATTGAAACAAAATCATTGTAAACTTCATAAAAATAGAGAGAAGTATTGTGTCTCCACAATTCCTGATACCAGAAGGTAACTGGATCTATTTCATAGTTCACCCTCTTACATATAGTCAATTTTGGAAATTGACAGCAATTCACTATCATGAATACCAAATAGGAAGCCATAACGAATTTCTTGTCCCTTTTGTAATGTGATAATTGGGATGAGATTTCAATGGAAACCAATTTTCCCTAGTCAAAGACAGTGTTGGTCCTGAGATTAAACTTAAGGCTCAAAGGATAATATCAGGCATAAAAAAAGTTTAAGAGAGTGTGTTTTTAAGGTTCTTTTTCTACCTTAGTTATATGAGAAAAATTCCTTAATGAAATTAACAATTTGACAGCACAGAGGTCGTATTTCGTGTCTGAGTCAAAATTGTAATATTGAATGGTGCAAGAGAAAGATACAAAACTGTAAAACAAAGCAGGGCATCAATTACTGAAGAGTCCCACCTTGTTGCAGTAGAATAAATTAGGTAGTGTAACCTTGAATAAAGCATAAAATACAACAACCCATACAACAAGCAGGTCTTGATTTACTCACAGTAAATGCAGAAGAAAAGCTGCTTACTTTATAAATCACTGATAGAATTAGATTACAATAGTGGTTATACTAAATTGAAATCATACATTTATCAAGGAAATGCTTTAAAGAAATGCTGAGATATGGAAAACAAAGAAACACATAACCCAGATTTAACAAAACTTAGAATCTTTGTCTGCACTTGTATTAATACTCAATAAGGATGAGTTTTCTCTATTACGATTGGCAAGAAGCAACATGAAATAAGTCTTTACTCTATGTATTTATACAAAATGGTCTCAACTCAAAATGGTTGGACTTCTCATAATTCTAAAAATAGTAAATATTTTCGAATAAGATTACAACATGTGAAAACTGAAAGAGTTCCATTGGTCTTCTCCTCTGTCTCTTCGTCTGCTGGTAGAGACTTTTCTTCTCCTTATCCTTTAATCTGGAAACAACTAGCATTTGATCTTGACCTGTATGAGTAGTATGTACATATTTTCTCACTTTTTTCCTTATGTGTTGTCTTTCCCATATTCGAAACATTGGATGCATCTACTCACTGAATGTACCACCAACCCAGAAGGTTCAATTGCCTCATTTGCTTAAAAAATGTATAACTTCTTTTCTACCTGGGGCAACCTTTCTTGTATCTTCTTTGCTTCCAAAGATGTGACATGTAACTGCATGCTTGGGCTCACTATCCATTTGTTTATTCTGATAAGATCAATTTGGTTCATTTGCTGGATGATTGTCATGGCCTCTTCTTTGCTTATCTTAAAATTACATTGGTTCTTTGCTATGTCAATCTGCCCCAGGGCTTCGGAGATACTATTTCCTTAAACCTCAAGTATCCCTTTTTCTAGTGAGGATATTTCTTCTAGACAAGCTTCATGTACCTCTTTGGCCAATATTTTGCTTTCAACAAGATTTGTCTCCTAGGCCTTCAAAATTATGTCACCTTTGGTTTGCTCAGAAAGAGACATTCTAGGGATCCCTAATACATCATATTTTTGTAATAGTAAGATAGCCTCCTGAAACTTGGCCCGAGATGAATGTGATTCTCTTTCTTTAATATAAATGTTATTAAGGGAAAGGTCTACTACCCAGTAAGAATTTTGGATAGCTTCCACTTTTGTAAAAATATCCTGCTGGGCTGATTATAGCATTTTTTGTACCTCCAGTGCTTGAGCTTGGAAAGCTACCATCTCTACTGCTGTACCTGCAATCAAGTATATCTTGTCTTGTAGTTATTTGATCAATTCTTCATGTTGAGTGACCAATCCTCTATTGGCCTGTGAATTTTGATAGATCTCACCAAGGTTTGCTTTCAGCTGTTGGATTTGATGTATGTCACAGGATCTGACCTGTTCAAACTCTTTGTTCATCTGATTTCTCACATTCTGTTCCATGGTCATCATTTGGTCTTGCAACTATCTTACCAATAGATTTCTCTATTTCAGCTACTTCGAAATATTTTCTACTGAACACTGATTCATCGTGGCAAAGGCACCTAATGAGCTTGCCATTTCCCTAGCAAATTCTGTATCATCTAGGCCCTGTCCATAATACAACATCCTTTGAATTTTAATTGTTGCACCATATTTTTGATGCGTTTCTCTTTTAACTATAGAACTCCTCTTCTTGCTGAAAAAGAAGTCGGAAGGAGGCATTTCATTAGCTGAAATCAGAGTAATATCCTCTATAAATATGACTTCGGAATTGGGATTTCCTCGACTTGACTATAAAGGTGTTAATGACATAATGGGGCTACCTATCTCTGTGGTTGGTTGTTTCTCTACTGTGTTGGTATCTGTTTTATCTGGTGTAGATGATGATGTATCCAATCCTTTTTTTAGAAAATATTCACGCGAAGATTTTGTTTGAGTACTTGGTGGGTTTGATGATGAAGTCTCCACTTACTGCATTGAGACTTCGACATTCTTCGGATTTTCCTCAGTACTCTATTTGTCGGAACTTCCTACCTCCAAACCCTGAGGTGTAGCTTCCTGTGTAAATGAGGGTGTTGTTGGTTCTCCTTGTAATACCTTTGGCAAACTATTTTTTATGTGCTTTTGAAAACTGTAAAAACTGGCTAGTTGATCTGGAGACATAGTTCAGACTCTTCTCAACACTTCCTCGTATGCCTTGGCTCACCTGAATATTTCATCCTGTGGGGAAATATCATTCACATACTTCTTTAAATTGTATTGAGCCAGGTGAGTTTCCATGATCTTCTGAGGATCCTGCCTCTTAAACTCAATATCGACTAACTTGACATCTTCTAGAGCCGCAACCTCTACTTTCGAATGTCCAAAATCTAGCAATGAAAACATACCAACCTAAAGAGGGAAGGTTGGCCATACCTTTTTCTGGGCCACTTTCAATTCTTTGTTGATGCCCCTTGTTGTTCCAGAGTCTTTACTTAAGGCTTAGAAGTACAGTGTCTAGGCATCCGAAAGTGGGTAAAGGGTAGAGAAGAGAGAAACGTCAACCTTCGGTAAAGGAAACTAAGGAAGATTTCTGCGTTGGTGTTGTCTAGCTTTCAACTGTTCCTGGATGTTAATATCCTGTTCAATCACTGCCCATGAACGTTTGAATTCAACCCGGGTAGTGCCTGTTTTAAGGATAGTATCGAAAAGATTTAAGGCAATGTGTGTTTGGTTTGATAATCTAGGTTCGATATTGGGCTGTGTTGGTACATGGACAGTCATGGAGGAACAGTAAAATAAGGAAACCTCAAAGGGAGAATTTAAGTGCTGTCTCAATTAAGTCATATAAAAGAGAGTTTACGGTTTCAGGAATAAAATAGGGGTGCAAATCAAAGGCTCTTTCCCGTAACTGAGTTATATCTTAATAAAATGTATGAGGTGGGAGAAAAACATTTAGCTGTCTATCGAGTAAGGATCCTATCAAGGGAGAATATCATGTATAAACAGAAGAGGAAAAATGTAAGAAAATAACCCGATGAAGCATAAAATACATATAGAATTATGAAAATGTTGACTGGTCTTACAACTGCTGATAACTGGTACAGAGGAAAAATAGTAAACAATATAGAAAACCAAAAATTATTCGCTATAGTAGAGGTTGTACTAAATTATAGCGAAGCATTCATCAGATACGAATATGAAATGAAACGAAATATGAGATACAAGAAAACAAACTCATAACAAAGTCGTGACGGAATTGAGAATCTTCAGATTTGCTTTGTATTAACTCTCAAAATGTAAAAACTCTGTTACAATCGACACAAAAAGGTCCAGCCTCTTTTCTTTCTTTCTATGGTATATTTATACAGTTTTACAATAAGATGGAATCTCAATCGTTACAAAATTTTTAGTTATGATTGGGAGGAGAGAAATCACTCCATTTCTTATTCTCTGTCTTTACTTGGTGCCAGAAGCTTGTCCTCGTGCGTGCTCGGTACAGGTGACACATCTTTCAACCAACTGAGATATCAGCCTTGACGGTTTTGCTTGACAATTTGCTTCAAAAGAGTAACAATCTCGGGCTAATTGCGACATCCTGTCCTTCATCTATTTGTCTATGATGTCGATAGCACATAATTGTGCGCTTGGTTTAATCATACATTTCTCTATTTGGACTATGTTCGCCATAGTCACTTGGGAGATCTCGGATGAATCTCTTTCCTCTTTTTCATTTAAATCAAGAGATATTTTTTCCATATTCATCTGAATCAATGCCTCGACACTACCTCCGCTATCAATGCCTATAATATTACCATCTATAGAGCTAAAAGCCTCTTCTAAGGATTTCATTACTCTCTTGGCTTGCAGCTTGCCTTCTGAGATGTTGTGCTCCCATTCTTTCAACATAATGTTTCCTCTGGTCTGCTCCAAAATGGTGAATCTGGGAGTACTTCCTGAATCCCTATTGTTTGTGGCTATCAAAACCTCTTGGAATGCGACTCGTGTTGCTCCAGCTTCCCTTTCTCTAGCAGATAAGTTCTCCAAAACCTTATTGACTAGAAAACAGTTGTCCCGGATCACTTCTACCTTGGCGAGTAAATTTCGTTGGGCCGCAAAGACTCTGCTCCGAATCTCCATCGCCTGGGACTGGAACATCCTGATATTTATCACTTTAATTTCGACGATCTTCACTCTAGCCTGTAGCTGTTCGATCAAATCTTTTTGCTGGCTCGCTTGCACTTGACCATTCTAAACCACCAGCCGTGCTTGTTCGAGCTTAGTCTTGAGCAGCTCTATCTCATTTTTATCGGCCAACTTGACCTGTTCTATTCCTACACTCGCCTGGTCCTTGGCAACCTCCTCTACAGTGGCTAGTCAGGCCTCTAGGGTCTTGATGAGGCAATATTTTCGTTTCAGCTGGTTGTTTAAAAGCCCGACTGAAAATTGATTCATCGTGGCATATGCTCCTAATGTCCCTGCTATTTTAGTCGTGAATTGTTCATTCCTCTTGTCTTTCCCATCAGTTATAACTTTGTATTTCTTGACTGTCGACTCTCCTTCCTGATAGAATTCCCTCTTTACCACTTCCTTTCTCTTCTTATCAAAGAAGAACTCATTCAGAGGGAGCTCTTCCACCCTTATAGGCCTCAACTCTTCATTGAATATCCATCCTGCATCAATATTTCCTTGATTTGACTGCAAGGGAGTAACTGATGTGATAGGTTCTCCAATTTGCTTCGCTGATTATCCCAGAGTAGTAACCGGACTCTGCTTCTTCAACGGGTTGGGAGTCTTTATCTCTGTTGTTGGCCTCTTAGTTTTCTCTCCCTCGTCCTGGTGTTTTTCTTGACCGGGAGTCGCATCCTTGGAGCCTTCGACATCTTTTTGTTTCACCTCCACTGTACTCGGATTCTCACCCCGCAACACTGCGGGAAGACAACTACGTCGATGTTCTTGGAACTTTAGAACATCGACTCTCTCCTCAGGTGCCAAGGTTTGTATTTGAGCTAGAATCTCGACATAGGATCTTACACCTCGGAAAATGTCATCCGAGGGCGAATTCTCATGCTCAAATCTCTTGAGTCCGCAACTGGCCAAATGATTACTCACGCCCCTTTGTGGATCGTGCTTCTTGAACTCAATAAGGACCAAATTTAGGTCTTCTAGGGATTCTGCCTCAGCTTTAGCATGCCCGAAATCTAATAAATAATATGAATTTAAATGAACAAGAAAAGGTGGCGATACCTTCTTCGAGTATCCCTTCAGCTCCTTGCTAATGCTACCGATTACTGTTTGTCTAGCAACCTCACAACAAGCCATCTTGTTGGGAATGAATAATGGCAATGCATGCGGGGGAACAGAAGCCCCGAAAACTCTGAGATATGAGAATTCGACTTCTACATACCAGTCAACTATGCTGCTTGAATTCGTCACTATACTGTCCGAGATCTTGGGTGGCAGGTGACTGAAAATAGTGACATGCAGAGGCACCATCACCAAGTTGAAGATTTCATATACGAAATCTGTCGCTTTGTTTTCCCATAATTTCGAATGATAGACATGGATGGGCTCGTCCTCTGCTGGAGTCCAACTCCAGCTCATTAAGGGAAATGGTGTTAAAAATCACACGGCGTCCATAATGTATGCAGACATGAAAAATGAAGAAGTCTTTTCGCTCTCTTTCTGTGTCCGATACTCTGTAACCCGACTGGTCAAGCTATCAGACAACGTTTTCTCCCAGTCGAAGGAGCAGCCTTCGGCGACTCGAAATATTAGAGGTACCCATGGAAGAAAGAAATGTGAGGTGTCCTCTCTCCCGTATAATCTACATGTCATCATAGCTACATACTTGAACTGCGGTTCCGAGGAAGCTATTGAATATATACCATGACTGTCTGCCCTGAACTTTGCAGGGTGCGAAACCCAGTCTCTTATTAAGCTAGACATAGTCTTGTCATATTGCACACATTCCTTCTGTTTGAACTCGTCCAAGAATTCGACACCATATGTAAGGTCAGATGCTGTGGAAAACTTGTACATAGCTTGCAGATGTTCAGGTCTGAAAGTCCCGATGGTGATCTTCTGCTCATTCATGATGGTTCTGGTTGGTATGTCCACATGGTCTAATGCCCATCGGACCATTTCATAATATGGGAGCAATCGTGGCCTGGCCGCTACTTTATGCATTCCCGATTGAATGACGATCTTATACTTGGTGGTTATGTCGTCTTTTTCATTGTCACTGGATTCATCAGAATAATCCACTAATTCGACCTGCAGAACATCAGAAACGAACGACCAGTTCGGGACCGAGTCAACACTTCGAGGTGAAGTATCAACGATGTTGTCTGAACCTTGTCCCAAAACCTTAATGCTGGCTTTGGCGTCTTTTCGCGGGGCCATGGCGGGAGATCCTGCTTTGGCTCTTCTGCGATTAAAGTACGTATACATACATAAGTTAGCTCGCTGAGAAAATGTGCTCTGCGTAATATAGAAATGAATTTGTTATAATGAATAACAACTCTATATATATTCGAAAACTCGGTACTTTTTAGAACATATCTGTCAAATCATGTTTAGAAATAAATTTGGCAATAAAAACACAATTTTTATTCATCGATTCGCCTTATTTCATAATTAATGCCATAAATTTTGGCAGTTTGCAATGTCGGTTGGCATATGGAAGAAATAAGACTACCTCGTAAATCGTGCAAGCATCAAAACACGATATATTGATTTAGCTTAATTAATCCAGTTTTACCAACGTTAATTAATCTTTCGGTACTCGTTGTATCGGGAATTTTGCTTTAACCATTTAAACCTCTAAACCCTGAATTTGTGATGATTGATTTCAGTTAATAAAAACGCAATTGAGATTAGAATCTTAATTAATTACATAATTATTTATATTCGCCATATCGCGACTCAGAGCTTCGAAGGTAAGTTTCCAGGAGGTTTGCATGCCGAGCTGTGAATCTGCGAGATCACGATAATACATTTTAATTAAAAGGGAAGATAAACTTGGATTAAGTGTTTAATTAATTACGTTCATATCTTTATCGCGACTCGGGCTTAGACAATGTAGTTTTTTAAAAGAGAACACGCCGAGTGGCGAATTGCCGACGAAACTTAACCATGGCTTAGTTTTTTCCTTTAACTTTGACACGGGTTACTAACATACGGACTTCATGGTTTCGGCTATCGGGGTTACGACAATAAACTTTTTGATTTAGTGAATACCGAGGCGCGAAAACCCGATGACGTTTAATCATGATTTAGGAAAACTTTACTCCTGTTACTCCCTTGGGTGAAATTTTAAAGAGATTTCGCCGTTTCGTTGCTCGGGACTTGTGAACTACGTGATCTATGTAATCCAACATGCGAAATCCTGAGGCAGAACAAAAGAGGGAAAATTTTTTGCCAAAAAGTAGGACTCACCTCGAGAGTACAATAATCATCGCTGCTTGCGTGATAAGACTTCAAATATTTTGAAACCACAGATGGAAAATATGAAAACCATCTTTCGATTTCGAGCATTAAGAATGAAATTTGTGACGGGCTAGAAAAAACAAAGGCGGCTCCAACATAGGCTCCAACTAGGGATCTCGTTTTCTTGTAAAATGGGAAGAACAATAGACCACGTGCCAATATTGGGTAAATGGAGTCAATAGCTTCAATTAGGCGAAAAAATTCTTGAGAACAGGGTACCAGAGGGGAAAGGAACTTCGTTTTTTACCTTGAAAAGATTTTCAAACTCAGATACTCTTTTTAAACTTAGCTGTAGTCCCTTTCACGACTTTCTCTTTCCCGTCACTAAAATTTAGGTCTACCTTAAGACAATCAAAACAGTTCTAGGAGACCGAAGAGATCTTGCAGCTATCAGCTTGCATCAAAAGAAGAAGTTTATATGTTTTTAAATCGGGAAGCCACGTCTGAACTTGGGATGTGGATCAGGTTTTAAAAAGAATTGGTTACCAGAGTAGAGTGATATTCATGTATAACAACCTTATAGATATCTCAGATATTGCTTCACTGCCAGCGAGCCTGTTCAGTACCCCGGTGAAGTTATCTGGTCCCTTTTACTGAATTTCCTTTCACCACTTCAGAATATATTTGTGCATTTAAATGCTGAGACGAGGGCAATCATTTCTGAATTTCCTTTCATCGTCTCTTGGACTAGATGGGGGCAATCATTTCTGAATTTCCTTTCACCACCTGTCTTATAATTTGCTTTTTAGAGCGCGAGGATGGGGGAAATCAGTTTGTATCAGGGCTGATATCTGTGTAATATTTTGCATTATAGGTCTGTCAACTTACTTTAATTACTCAGTACCAATCTTCCCTTAACCTTCACCACACCTTCGTTCTTAGGGAAAAAAAGGGAAAATAATTTTCTTAGGGTATTCTATTTGAGAAATCCTCAATCCTCCGATATTGTTGAAGAACCTAGGAGAGATAGGATCACTTTAAGTGTCTCTTCGTTTAGCAGGGGATCGAGGAGTTGTGAAGACCCGCCTTCTTTCCACAATCTGCTTTGAAGCCTACGAGGTTGAAATGAAAACTCTTATCCCTTCTTATGTGAAACGGAAAGATACTGACTTTTTTTTTTTTTTAAATAAAGCCATAGATATAAAAGGGTGACAGGTAGTAACTTACGAACTAAGAATACAGAGGTCAAAAATTCAAAATTGACTCTTGTAGATCTTTTTTGGGGATACTTTACTTTGACTGACTGCTTTTAAATTGGGTGAATCATTTAATTTGTCTTAATTTTTTCATAGACGATTAAACAAAGAAACAACTCTGTTATTTATCAATTCAGCCGATGTTGCTGTTTGAATGAGGTTACCTCAGTTTTCTTTAATAGTCCTTTAGAACATGTCTTTTAGGAAATCTCATCTTTACCTTTTCATTTCAATTTCTTTGCACAATATCAAATTTCTTGGGTATCACCTATTTAAGTCGGTTTATTTCTGGCATCAACTTTCAGTTTACTTCTCCTGCTTGTTTTGTATGTAGCTGGAATCCTGTAAGAGGCAACTATGAAGATTATCGGGGCTATCCGAAAGGTGTCGAAAGTTTGTGAAAGAAAAAAAGAAAAAGAAAAAGAAAATCAAGAGCAATGCTTAAATGCAAAATATTTATATGTATACAAAATATCTTTTTGTTTTTTTTTAGGCGATTGTTATGTCATATAATGCTTCAGATAACGCCCGTTGACAGGGGTGTTGAGGATTTCACCATCTATATTTTCCAGTAGGAAAGAATTTTTTCCTTCCAGAGCTAAGACTCTGAATGGCCCATACCAGAGGTGGTCAAATTTACCATGTTTTTCTGCCTCTTCCCTTCTTGCATCCCACCTCAACACTAAATCACTTGGGAGGAAATCTCTGTCCTTTTCTCTGCGGTCGAATAATGCCTTCATGTCATCTTGGTATTTTTGCAGTTTTTCATCTACTTCAACTCTATGCTGTTGAACCTCAATCAACTGATTCATCCTCCTGGTGACATGATTGGGTTATTCCTTTTGATCTTGCCATAACTTCATCACTGGAAGCACTAGGTTTATAGGTAGCACAACATCTGTCCCATATACCATCTGAAAAGGCAAAATGCTGATAGACCTTTTTGTGCTTATGCGATTTGCCCACAATGCATATTTTAAGTGCACATGCCAAGACCTTTTGTTTTCATCCAATACCTTCTTGATTATATTTACCAGGCTCTTGTTAGATGACTCGGCCAATCCATTTCTGATCAGCGGATCAAATTTTGCTCAAAACTTCAAAGTGCTCGGAATCGCTTCAAACTAGACGAGAGCGTATGCCTCGTCGTTGAAAACCCAACGCAACTCGTTTCGTCTCAAACGGATGTCAGGAGCAAGAGATATTGCAATCTGTTCATAAATTCAAACAGGCAGAAAAAAGGACGCTGACTGTACAGCCCGTACAGGCTGACGTGGCAGGGCCGTATGACTGTACGCTGACCTGGCAGAGGTGATGTGGAAGATTCTGGTTGGCAGACGTTGGATGAATCCTGTGTCGACATGTGACATTTTTTTGGTCAATGATTGGGTGCCACGTGGCACCCTGGTATTTGCTATTGTTTTGTTTGTTAAAACATATTGGAGTCCGTGGGGTTCGACCCCCGGACCTCCCTACCAAATGGCGCCTTCACAAAGTCCGTTCGACCAACAGACCACCACTTATGCCTTGTAATGTATACGAGGGTTTTTGTATTTGAATTAACATGTTTGTATATTTTGGGGGGGGGGGTCGGGCCGGGGCTTAGCCCCGAACCGTAGTCATATCATTTGTTATGTGACCGTATACATATATATCGCGCAGGGTTTTTTAGTTTTCAAATATAAAACCCGTGGTTCTATTGTATACCATGTGACCCTTTGTTATATGTGCGCAGGGTTTTAAAAAAATGGTTTAAACAGTTTTAAAAATGACCTGACATGTGTCGTTACCACATTTGGTTGAAACCGGAGCCCTTTTTATCATAGCGCGAGGTCATATTATGACCCATATGCCCGAGGTTCTAGGTGGTTAGGGGCTGACGCGCCCATAACCGTCCTACAGTTTGCACCGTTGGCGTGGTTGGGCCCGGTGCTGGGTTTTCACGCTATTTATTGTGTGTGTGCCAGGTTCATTTTACAAGGGTGCGTTTTGTAGATGCAGAGACATCAAGCTTGAAGGGGGGACCTCCAAGAGGCCTAACTTCTTCATTTTTCGACTGATTGAGGTGCCGAAAAATCCCAGCTAGGGGTTTTTGGACGCTTTGAAGCCATTGGAGTAGTCGATTGGTCAGTTTGAGCATTGTAAGACATGTTTTTGAGCACTTTGAGCAATTAATAATAAATGATCCATTGGAAGTTGAACCAGGAGATGTATCCCAAGAGAGGGGTGAACTCCTTTATCAATTGCTGTGTTTATGTGCTTATGTTCATTGATTATGCTGTTGTCTATGTGTATTTTTCATGAGTAATCCTTTAATTTATGTGTTGCAAAGTTGATCCATTTGCTTTTAACACATAACATTTACTTGCAATAATTTCAATATTTTCAAGTCTTCTTCATTTTTAGATCAATTTCCCTGGGGGTAATACGCTGTGGAATGGCCAAGAACGATGTTATACTTTTGACAGAAGCTGATCATAGCCATAGATTTAAAGGCTTGGGCATTGTCTGTAACTATCTTTCGGGGGCAACCGAATCTTGACAAAATATTGTCTTCTAAGAAATTGATTACCACCGAGTCTGTTGCCCTTTTGGTTGGAATGGCTTCCACCAACTTAGTAAAATAATCTGTTGCGGTTAAGATCCACTTGTGTTGAGCACTAGAATGGGGATTAATCTCACCTATGAAGTCTAGACCCCATTGCTGAAATGGGGCTTCAGCTTTGACTGGAACTAGAGGCAGTGCTGAGAGCTTCTGTTTACCTGCAAATAGTTGACAAGGGTTGCAGGCTCAGACTTTGGCATTAACGTCCGAGAAACGTTTTGGCCAGTAGTATCCAGCCCTCAGAATTTTGTAAGCTGTAGCTCTCCAAGCATGATGCCCCCCACAGAATCCCTCATGAAATTCGTCTATAACCCGCTGAGTTTCCGATTCGACTAAACAGACTAACATGATGCCCCCCACAGACTCATGTTTAATCCTTCGAATCTAGATGAAGTTTCTGTACAAGCTACTCATTTGGAAGCAAGAGGAAGGAACGACACTCATGAGGGTACCAAGAAGACGTTCAACCATGGAGACAAGGGAAAGAAGAAGTTTAAGGGAAATGGTAGGAAGAATGCTGCTGTGAAGAAAGAGGGAGAAAAGTTCACATGTAAACATTGTTCAAAAGATGTCCATGATGAATACCATTGTTGGAAACTTCATCCTGAAAGAAGACCTAAGAAGTTTGGCAACAACAACAAAGGGAAGTCAAAGACTGCTGTGACTGTTCAACATGATTTAGGTTCGGATTCGGGTGATGAAACGAAGATCAAAGCCATGGGTTATCAAGGTAATGGTTCTATTGCAAGCACTAGCTCTTCAAGTAATAATAATGTCAATGTAACTCAACAAGAGAAAGCAAGAATTGAACTTTTTCACATAAGGGTTGTTTCAAATCATACTAAGATAAACACGTTATTTGATACTGGATCTCAAGCAAACCTTATTTCTGAAGAAACTGTTAAGAAACTTAAGTTGGAAACAATTCCACATCCTAAGCCATACCCTCTTGGTTGGATATGTGATAATGCTAAGTTACAAGTAACAAGAAGGTGTAAACTTAGGTTTGCTATCACTGCAAATTTTGTTGATGAGGTAGAGCTTGATGTTATTCCGTTGGATATCTGTGGTATTGTGTTGGGAAGCCCGTATTTGTATGATAGGAAAGATATTTTTCGTCGTCATGAGAATAAGTATCATTTGTTTAAAGATGGGGTTGAGTAAATTGTTAGAGCCCACACTAAGAAGATGAATTTATCACTTATAAATGCGGGACAAATGAAGAGATTAGTTAATCCTAGTAAGAATTTTGTTCTCTTAATGATCAAACCTAAAGATGATGTTGAAAATGAAGCATTTCAAGGTTGTGATACAAAGTTAAAATACGATCTATTTGAAGTTGTTAATCATTATGATGAAATGTTTAAAGAACCTAAGGGGTTACCTCCGAAAAGAGAAATCAAACATGAAATTCAGTTGCAACAAGATTGTCCACTTCCAAACATTGGAAAATGCTGAGATTAAAAAACAAATTCAGGAGTTGCTAGACAAAGGGGTTATTGTACCAAGTTCTTCTCCATGTGGATCTCCAATTGTGTTAGTTCCAAAGAAAGATGGTACGTGGCGTATGTGTGTTGATTTCAGGGCTTTGAACAAAATTACAGTTAAGAATCGTTATCCTCTTCCTAGAATTGATGATTTGCTTGATCAATTAAAAGATGCCAAATATTTCACTAAGTTAGATTTGAGAAGCGGATATCATCAGATCCGGATTGCTGAGGGAGACACATGGAAGACAGCTTTTAAGACTAAGAAAGGTTTGTTTGAATGGATGGTAATGCCTTTTGGACTTTGCAATGCACCTGCTATTTTCATGAGAGTTATGAACGATGTCTTAAGGCCTTTTCTGGATGATTGTGTTATTGTCTACTTAGATGATATTTTGATCTTTAGCTAATCTCGTGAAGAGCATATTACACATGTGAAACAAGTTTTTGATGTTTTGAGAAAGGAACAATTGTTTTTGAAGTTGTACAAATGTGAATTTGGAAAAACTTCACTTATTTACTTAGGCCATATTGTTGGTGGAGGTGAATTAAAAATTGATCCCTCCAAGGTTAAAGTCATTTTGGAATGGTCCAGACCCAACAATGAGACAGAGGTAAGAAGTTTTTTTGGAGCCGCCCAGTATTGGAGGAAGTTTATCGCTAAATTTTCGTCCATTGCAGCTCCATTACATGCTGTGACAAGTGCCAAGCAATTTTTCCAATGGGGAGGCAAGCAACCACAACCTTTTGATACTTTGAAAGAAAAGATCAGTTCAGCACCAGTTTTTGCACTTCCAAATTTAAGACAACCTTTTGAAATCCAGACAGATGCAAGTAATTATGCAATGGGAGCAATTTTGCTACAGTATGGTAAGCCACTTTGTTTTCATTCTGAGACATTTAATGGTGCCGTGATTAATTATCCTACTTATGATAAGGAATTGTATGCATTGGTTCAAAGTGTTAAAAAATGGAAGCATTATTTCTTGGGGAAAGAAACCATTATTCACACCGATCATCAACCTCTGCAATACTTACAATCACAGACAAAGCTACAACAAGCTAGGCACTTCAGATGGATGGGTTTTCTTCAACAGTTTCATTTGGTCATCAGGTATAAGAAGGGAATTTTTAACAAAGTCACTGATATGCTTTCAAGGCCTATTATTAATGCTTCAGTTATTCTTAAGCAGAGTCCTATAATGCATGAAAGTTATGTGGAGCAATATGCTTTAGATACTGATTTCAAAGAAGTGTATGAAAATTTGTGCCACTCTAACCATGTTGAAGAATTGGATTATCATGTGCATAATAATCTCTTGTATCATATTGGCAAGTTATGTATTCCACAGGGGGAAAGAATCAACATTATAAGGGAAGCACATTCTTCTCTTATTGCTGGTCATTTTGGTGTAGGCAAGACAATGGCTAATTTGCAAAGATATTGCTACTGGCCTAAAATGAATGAAAGTGTTTCAATATATGTTCGAGGATGTTCGTTGTGTGCCACAAGTAAACCTAACAATAGAAAGTTGGGTTTGTATACTCCACTTCCAGTTCCTTCTCGACCTTGGGAAAGNATTTCCATGGATTTTGTAGGTGGTTTACCTATGTCGAGATGAAGTCATGATTATATTTATGTTGTGGTTGATCGATTTAGCAAAATTTGTATTTTGATGCCTTGTACTAAGCAGGTTACAACAAAACAAATGGCAAAGTTGTTCTTTCAAAATGTTTGGGTGCATTTTGGATTGCCTAAGTCCAATATTTCTGATCGGGATTCTCGATTTGTTGGAAGTTTTTGGTCGAGTTTATGGGCACTCATGGACACTAAACTTAAAAAGAGCACATCTTTTCATCCACAAACAGATGGTCAGACAGAGGTGGTAAATCGTACAGTGGTGCATC
>ML794335.1:391620-408512 GCA_009831015.1 Picea engelmannii | reverse complement strand
CCCATGAATGGATAGTATACATCATGCTGTTTCTGGTGGTATGTGGCACGTCACGTGGATTCTCATGGTTGAGGAGAAATGAATTTTTGAAGATGACAAAGTGAATTGAAGAAGGAAGTACATGTAGGCCCTGAAAATAATTACAAAATAAGAAAGTGTCAGGTCGGCCCTAATGTTAAGAGGAAGTGACATAAATGCTATAAATAAACATCATTATACATTCATTTGATACAAGTCAAATTTTAGAGGGAACAATAAGTAAAAGAAGGCCAGATTTCAAGGGAGGATGAAGTCTTTTGGTGATGTGTTCTAAGGTATGTTATTTTCAGGTCATCTTACAATTTTTGCTATAATTTTTTTTCTAGTACGATTCATATGGTGAAATCGCTATGGTATTTAGAAGACATATCAAGGTACCTTTGGTAAAATTTTTAGCTCTTGATTCACTATAATTATGGAGATACACTCCGTGGAAGATAGGGTTTGTGACCAGTCCTGAAGCTAGTCAATAAATAGGTGTTTTTTGTAAAACAATCATAACTTCGTCATACATAATCCAAATGAAGTGTGACCACTTCCATTGGAAATAGTACGGACTATAGTTTCTTGTGTGAAATTTTTAGAATTGGATGTTAAATATTGAGCGCGGGGCATGCTGTACAATTTGGGTCTTCTGAATAGACCAGAATTGAATAAAGTCTACCATTCTTTCTATAACCTCTTTTTGGGGAGGATTCAAGGAGTGAAAATTGGAGGATTTTTAGAGAATACATTGGGTAATATTATCTACAGGATCAGAGTACTCCAAGAATTGAAGAATTGCATAAATTGAAGAAGTCTCAGGAAGCATTATCAGGTTCTATGTGATGATTTAATGTAAAGTTTTATTATCTCTCATATATTTTTGGGTGGAAGGAAGGGGCAAGGATGGAGAGTTCAACTCTCTCTTGATATTGGAGGATTTTATCTTCCTCTTGTAGGTTTATCCCTCCCTCTACATTTGGAAGCTGTAGCTACCTTTGGAAGTCATTACTTCCTGTGGACAATAAACTATTGATTATTTCTCATATATTGTGCGTGGTGTATTATGGTGTATTGGTGTAACTCTTATACTATTGTTCATTTCTCATTGGATATAGTTGAATGGTTTAAGTATAAGTTGAAAATGGTTTTAAATTGTACTTGATACTGATTCACCCCCCTCTTAGTATCAACAACCTCAATAAATAAATTTGGCTAATAATATCCAACGCCTAGAATCTTGTAGGCCGTGGCCCTCCAGGCGTGATGTCCTCCACACACTCCTTGGTGAAATTCATTTATGATGTCCTCTGTTTCAGGTTCTGTTAGACAAAGTAGAAAGGAACCTAGAGGATCTTTCCAATACGGTTGAACTTTGATACTACATTATTTTATGGCATGCAGTTTCAACATTCTTGCTTTTGGTGAAGTCCTATCGCTCGGGCACCGAAGGGTTAGGAGATACGAAACGATATCGCGATACTAGTTAGAGGAGGAAACATTATCCTCGATATGGACTGTGTGGGTTTGATCATCAAGTTCTCCTATGTCTGGAATAGGTCCATGTGATTCCAGATGATTTATCCCAAGTGCTCTGAAATTCGATTCTGCTAATAATTTCTCCAGACCCTGACCTTTTACCAGTTTGGTCAGTTTCACTTCTAGATCGAACTCTTGAATTTTGGCTAGCCACCGACCTCTCCTACCATCACTGTTCGGCTGTACCAATATATATTAGACAGAGCTTGTTGGCACATAGGTGATTATTCTGGAATGCAGAACATATGTCCTGGAAGCTTTGGGAGCCTTCACCATTGCGTAGGCTTGTTTTTCCAGTATATCATACCTTAACTTGGAGTCTCTAAGACTTTTACTAAAAAAGGCTATCGGCTTCTCGAAACCTTCATCGTTCTTTTGCAGGAGTACAACTGTGATAGTATGTTCCGACGCGAAAGAAAAGATCAGAAATTCTTTAGTATAGTCAGGACTAGCTAATACTGGAGCTTCACTTATAGCTTTCTTCACTTGCTCGAATGAAGTTTTGGCTTCGTCTGTCCATTTGATTTCACTATCTTTCTTCAACATATCTGTGATTAATTTGACAATTTCAACAAAGTTAGGGATAAACCTTCTTAAAAAATTTATTTTACCTAAAACAGACTGGATTTATTTTTTTATTTCTAGGAATGTTTATTATGTCGATAGCCTCTATTCACTTGGGATCAACCTTGATTCCATATTTCAAAACTATATGACCTAGAAGTTTGCCTTATTTCATAGAAAATTGAGACTTTTCAGGGTTTAGAGACAAACCAAATTTTCGACGTTTCTCAAAGGTTTGTTTGAGATGAACCAACATTTAAATTTTTTAAATCTACGCAAAGCCTAATTTCTCTACTTTTCTTCCTGATATGTACCAGATTTTCTACCCATTCATAATATCTAAGTGGAACAATAATCTTTGCGTCAAGAAGCTTCTTGACCTCTCTTTCTATTACAGGTAAGAGGTTAGGGTTTATCTTTCTCCACTTTGGTCTGAAAGGTTTGATACCATGCTTCAAAGGAATCTTATGTTCAATCATAGAGGTATCATAAGTTTTTAAATCATCATAGGACTAGGAAAATATGTCTTTGTATTATTTAAGAAATTCGACATATTTACTCTTCACCTGAGCTGGAAGGTATTTAGATAACTTGACTATCTTAGGTTCTTCTTTAGTTCCTATGTCACAGTATTCAACCTCCTTGGGTTGAGGTCGTAGGGTAGATTTCAAGGGTATGCCATCTTTGTCAAAAAGCCTTTCTAAGGGTATCAGACCTCTAGGGATTTGATTGTTCTTGAGTACAAACATTCGATGATTCACGATCTTAGCTTGGAACTTTTCAGGATCTTCACCTTCTTGCATGATCGAGATAGGATCATTCTGGTTCTCTTGATCTATATGAGTTTCAGAGAATTCATCAACCATTTCTAGAAATTGTTTAATCTGCTCGACATCTTCAAAGACCTGCCAATGTTGCACATTATTTGGGATTGAAGGTATGTGTCTCATTTCTATATGATACTTCAGTTTTAAGACAATGGGAGGTACAAACATCGCAATTTCTTTGGCCAAGGAGTCTGCCTGTTTAGTTTCCATTCTGGGAATGTGATGAATGTTAAATGTCGAGAACAAATTCTCAATCAGATCCCAGGTGCAATTTCTATATGACCTTAAACTTGGACATTTGTCTTGATATTACTGCTTTATTTGTTTTACAATAAGTTCAGCATCACCATAAACTATTATATTTTCAATTTTTAGTTTTCTAGCAGCCTCCAATCCTAAAACCAGAGCCTCGTACTCACAGACATTATTTGTATAATCAATTTCCCACTGTAATATGTATGAAACGGGAATGACATACTCATCTCTGGGTGTGACAAATAACACTCCAGCTCCTGTTGCTTCGCAGGACGAAGAACCATCAAAAAACATTTTCCATACTCCCTCCCTACTATTTACACTTTTATGTGGTTTTTCCATTTTTTTGTTTTCTTCTTCTATACAATCTTCAAAATCATCATCTAATGATAAGATACAATTTCCAAGATCTTGATCTGCAACATAGACTGGATAATTATTCGGGTTTTGAGGGTCACTTACAGTATATGCCAGTCTAGTCTCTCTGTATAGTCAATTAAATTGTCCACCAAAAATCGAGATTGTAGCGTATGTCATGTCTAGTTGAAGTGATCCTCTAAGATTTGCACCCCAAGACCTGGATAAAAGAATTCCATACTTGGTAGGGACGTCAACAATGACTACATCCATAAGAATACTCTTTACTTGAATCTGTGCAAGATTCACTACTAGATCCTTGATCATGCCCAAACATTTAACCTTCCTGGAATCAAAAGAATATAAGTTCTGATACAGTTTAGTGATTTCAAGGCCCAAATTTTCCATGATAACTTTAGGAATTAAGTTGTGAGAATACCCAAAATCTAACATTCAATTATGAAGTAAGTTATCATGCACAGTTAAGGTAATATAAAAATGAGCTACAGAACTCTTAACATTTTCAATGTGCGGACCAAACATAATCATCGGTCTTTCATCTTGCAGATTTATCAGGTCTGCGTGAGATTCAATATCAATTTTTTTTATCATTTTAGCAATTTGTTTTTTGTAAATTGGATTCTTAGCGAGCTCAACCATAGGCATGGGGATTTTAATTTTATTTATTTCATTTTCTAAACTAAAACCTCCAGCTGTTTTTTCGCTTTCCCTAGTTGAAGTTTGTGCTTTTATATTCTTTGTTTTCTTGGTTTGCATAGCTCGGGTTTCAACTGTTTTGGTTTGGGAAGATTTTTTTTCAACTACTAGTTTAGTAACAACCACCTCATTCGATTTGTTTCTTGATAAAATATTTTTTGGTGGACCATTTGCAATATTCATTTCTCTGGGCCTCAAATTATACTTCTGTTGAAGCTCTACCATTATTGAGTTGACCATTCCTTGATATGCAGACTCTCCCAGATTATTTATGCTCTCCTCATTACTAAATAGGGGATCTTGGTCTAGAGATATTTCATGGTCTTGTCTAGTTAGATGAGGTTCCTGGTCTTTATCACTGAGGTTGTTTATATCCTCTTCTAACCCCTCGTAATTATGGATATCTCCTATAATTTTTTTTGACTTAAATGAAGCTTGTAATTTTTGATCTTTGTTTTTTATTTGTCTCTGCTGGGTTTGGGGGTTTGGATTTCTATTGAAATATTTTCTAGCGAATGGATCAAGTTTAGCTTGTTCTAGTTCCATTCTAGAGATTTTGTTTGAGAAGTCTTTAATTATTTTAGCCATGTCATCCATTTTTTCTTCTGCAGATTTCTCAGATCCGGATGGTCCTGCGTGTTCCCTAAAGCGTTTAGGTTCTTTGATTCTTGTCTCAACCTTGTATTTTAGTTTACCGTATGCCATCATGTTCAATTCTATTTCTATGGTGTCATCTTGCATCCCTGTGAGGGTAGCCGATCTTATTTCCCTTAGAAGTAGGGTGAAGTTGGGCTTAAAATCCCCTACGAAAGTCACCTTCGCTGCAGGTTGGGAGGGTTTAACCTCTGCAGGAATCGTATGATAAAGTTTGTTAAATATATGAGTGAATTCAAGGATCGACTCAAAGTTATTCTTTCTCAATTCCTCGAATTCAGTCAAATAGTACAGATGGTCTTTCTTTTCTCCCCACTGTCTTAAAAAGGCATTTTCTAAATCATCATATGACCGTAGGGATCCCACCGGGAGTCCTCGAAACCATATTATTACTTGTCCATCAAAATTTTTCACTAAGAGCCTAGAATAAACATCTTCATGCTCAATACCGAGGATATCAACGAATTGATAAAAAAAGGTGATGTGTTCTGTGGCAGTTAAATATCCTTCTCCCGTAAAATTTGGTAAGTTCTTCATACAATTTTCAGGTAAATCATGAAGGATGGGGGGGAGGACCAAGTGAGTGTATCTGGCTGCTACTTTGGAAAAAATCCTGGGGGGTGGAGGTTGTCCTTGACCACCTCCTCCTCTAGCACCAGCTCCTCCTCCACCTCCAACACCACCTCCTCTAGCAACAACCATTGGAATTATGGGGGATGAACTTCGAGAGTTAAAAAGAGGGTTTTCAAAAACTTCTAGGGGTGGAAGTGGCGACCTTTCAACTTCCTTGGAATGTGGTGAAGGGAAATATGGAAAATGATTGTTAGGAGATGCAAAGTCTAGAAGGAGGGGGGGGGGAAGGAAAATGTGGACTGGCTTCTTTAGACTTACAAGATGTATAGATAGGTGAACCAATAGAGGATGAATCGAGGTATAGAAGAGGTTTTTTTGTGTCTAAGTCAAAATTGTAATATTGAATGGTGCGAGAGAAAGATACAAAACTGTAAAAAAAAGCAGGGCATCAATTACTGAATAGTCCCACCTTGTTGCAGTAGAAGAAATCAGGTAGTGTAACCTTGAATAAAGCATAAAATACAACAACCCATACAACAAGCAGGTCTTGATTTACTCACAGTAAATGTAAAGGAAAAACTTCTTACTTTATAAATCACTAATACAATTAGATTGCAGTAGTGGTTATACTAAATTGAAATCATACATTTGTCAAGGAAATGCTTTAAAGAAATACTGAGTTATGGAAAACAAAGAAACAGATAACCCAGATTTAACAAAACTTGGAATATCTATCTGCACTTGTATTAATACTCAATAAGGATGAGTTTTCTCTATTACAATCGACAAGAAGCACCCTGAAATAAGTATTTATTCTATGTATTTATACAAAATGGTCTCAACTCAAAATGATTGGAATTCTCATAATTCTAAAAATAGTAAATATTTTCGAATAAGATTACAACATGTAAAAATTGAAAGAGTTCCATTGGCCTTCTCCTCTGTCTCTTCATCTGATGGAAGAGACGTTTCTTCTCCTTATCCTTTAATCTAGAAACACCTGGCATTTGATATTGAACTGTATGAGTAGTATGTACATATTTTCTCACTTTTTTCCAGATGTGTTGGGTTTACCATTTTCGATACATTGGATACATCTACTCACTAACTGTACCACCAACCCAGAAGGTTCAGTTGCCTCATTTGCTTCAAAAGTGATTAAATTCTTTTCTACCTAGGGAAACCTTTCTTGTATCTTCTTTGCTTCCAAAGATGTGGCTTGTAACTGGATGCTTGGGCTTACTATCCATTTGTTTATCTGGATAAGATCAATTTGGTTCATTTGCTGGATGATCGTCATGGCCCCTTCTTTTCTTGTCCTAGAATTACATTGGTTCTTTTCTATGTCAATCTACCCTAGTGATTCAAAGATACTATTTCCTTCAACCTCAAGTATTCCTTTGTCTAGTGAGGATATTGCTTCTAGAAAATCTTTGTTGACCTCTCTGGCCAATCTTTTTCTTTCGACAAGATTTGTCTCCCAGGCCTTCAAAATTATGTCACCTTTGGTTTGCTTAGAAAGAGAAAGTCTAGGGATCTCTGATACATCATCTTTTGGTACTAGTAAGATAGCCTCCTAAAACTTGGCTCGAGCAGAATGAGATTCTATTTCTTTAATATAAATGTTCTTCAGGGAAAGGTATACTACCCGGTAACAATTTTGGATAGATTCCACTTTTGTAAAAAGATCATGTTGGGATGATTCTATCTTTTCCTGTACCTCCAGTGCTTGAGCTTGGAAAGATGCCATATCTACTATTGTACCTGCATTCAAGTGTATCTTGGCTTGTAGTTGTTTGATCAATTCTTCATGTTGAGTGACCAATCCTCTATTGGCCTGTGAATTTTGATAGAGCTCATCAATGTTTTCTTTCAACTATTAGATCTAATGTCTGTCACATGCTCTGACCTATTCAAACTCTTTGTTCATATGATTTATCACATTCTGTTTCATGGTCATCATCTGGTCTTGCAACTGCCTTACCAATAGATTTATCTTTTTTAGCTGCTCCGCTATATTTTCTACTGAACACTAATTGGCCATGGAGAAGGCACCTAATGAGCCTACCATTTCCCTAACGAATTCTGTATCATCTAGGCCCTGTCCATAATACAACATCCTTTTCATTTTGACTGTTGCACCATATTTTTGATGCGTTTCTCTTTTAACTATATCCCTCCTCTTCTTTTTGAAAAAGAAGTCAAAAGGAGGCATTTCCTCAGCTGAAATCGAAGTAATATCCTCTATAAATATGACTTCGGAATTGGGATTTCCTCGACTTGACTGTAAAGGTGTTAATGACATAATGTGGTTACCTATATCTGTGGTTAGTTCTTACTCTGAAGTGTTTGTAGCCGGTTTATTTGGTGTAGACAGTGATGTATCCAGTCCCTTTTTTTAGAAAATCTTCTAGGAGAGATTTTGTTTGAGTACCTGGTGGGTTTGATGATGAAGTCTCCATTTCCTGCATTGAGACTTCGACATTCTTCGAATTTTCCTCAGTACTCTGTTTGTCGGAAATTCCTTCATCCAAACCATGAGGTGTAGCTTCCTGTGTAGATGAGGGTGTTGTTGGTTCTCCTTGTAATACCTTTGGAAAACTATTTTTTCTATGCTTTTGAAAACTGTAAAAATTGGCTAATTGATCTGGAGACAGAGTGTAGACTCTGCTCAACACTTCCTCGTATGACCTGGCTCGCCTGAATATTTCTACCTGTGGGGAAATCCCGTGCACATACTTCTTTAAATTGTATTGAGCCAGGTGAGTTTCCACAATATTCTTAGGATCGTGCCTCTTAAAATCAATATCGACTAACTTGACATCTTCTAGAGCCGCAAACTCTACTTTTGAATGTCTGAAATCTAGTAATGAAAACATACCAACATGAAGAAGGAAGGTTGGCCATACTTTTTTCTGGAACACTTTCAATTCTTTGCTGATGCCCCCTATCATGGTCTGATAAGCCACCTCTCGGCATACTAGCCTATATGGTAAGAAATTTGGGAGAGGATGGGGGGGAACTGAGCACCCAAAAACCTTGATGTAGGAAAAGTTTTCCTCGATATACCAGTCTGCTATTTTGCCCAGATTGACCATGATTTTATCTGAAATCTCGGGAGGTGGGAAACCGTATAGGGAGAAATGATTCGAAACCTCTACATAATGACAGATCTCATAGAAGAAATATATAGCTTTGTCCTCCCACAACTTGGAGTGATAGAAATGGATAGGCTCGGTGCTGGTCGGGGTCCAGATCCAGCCCATTATAGGGAAAGGAGACATAAAATAAATGGAATCCATGATGTATGTCGACATGTAGAAAGGATTAGGTTTCCCTTTGGACTTTTCCAATTGGTACCCTATGATTTCCTTGGATAGGTTGTCTGATAACATCTTGGCCTAGTTAAAAGAATAGACCTTAGCCACTTCATGCATAATTGGTACCCATGCCATCGGGAAATGAGAGGAGTCTTTTTTCCTGAATATCCTACATAACATCATAGCCACATAGATCATATGGGCGTCTAATGATGCTGTGGCATATATTTCGTGAGTGTCGGCCCTGAATTTCTCAGGGTTCCCCCACCATTCCTTGATTAAATCAGGGTAGTTTTTCTCATAGTGTGTGCACTCATGTTGGTTGAAAACCATTATGAATGCAACATTGTAACTGTGTTTAAAAATGGGGTATAATTTATACATTACTTGTATATTCTCTGGTCGAAAGGACCCAAAGACTGCCTTTTGTGAATTGCAAATTCTCCTAGTTGAAATGTCGATGTTCTCTAGGGCCCAACCTATCATGTCGTTATATGGCATGAGCCTCAGTTGTGAGGAAATTTTGTGTAGCTCTGACTCATCTATATCCATGAGTTTAGTTGCATGAGTTTCGATAACTTCATCCCCTAAATCCTCTGGGAAATTTATCAGCTTGTGCTCTTGAATATAAAACACTTGTGTCCATGATTTTACAGTATCGATGACTCTCGGTGAGGTGTCAGACATAACATCTGTGTTTGAGTTTGCACTTTCACCAGCTGCTTTAGCCATTTTTCGTGGTGCCATGATATTAGTGAAATCAGAACTGTGTTACCTGTTATAGGGGAACGGGTGAGCTTCTTAGTCGGCTAAAACTTGTTATTCTGTGAGAATGAAAATAGAATTCAAAATCCAATATTCTTATTCACCTTAAATGTATTGATTTGTGAATACCATTACTGACGATACACTCATTTTACCTTAATGATAAAATCTTAGGTGACAGTCTGCAATTTATATTTAAATCATTGTCGTTGATCCATGATTAATGCCATTAATATCGGTGGTTTTGGATCGGGGACTTGGATGAAACAAGTTTGAAATTTCCCGAATTGTGATTTCGTGAAAGATTAGTTACATGATAATCTAGTTTAAAACATAATTAATCGTGTTTAACTTCAAGTGTTTTTGGGTATTCAGACTTTAGAATTTTTAATAGTAGCTTGAGATAGAATTCCCGAAGCATGAAACTGTGAAAGATTTAATTACAAGATAATCATTTTTTAGCTTTAAATAACCCTGTTTAAGTTCAAAATGTTTCGAAGGTTCAGACTTCGGATAATTCAAGATGTGATGGATGATAAATGTATAAATTCCGAAGTACGAAGTTGTTAACTAACTTTAATCGAGATTAACTTAATTAATTTAGATTTAATACTTCAAGATTTTGCTGCTTCGTGGATTTACAAGTTAGTTCCTTATTATATTTCTGAAGGGACTTTACCTGTAGTGATGTGTCAAAGATGATGTCACTTTAGGTGATGTGTTGGGACTCAAGAAGGTACATGTGTAATATGACTAGGATCCTTCGAGTACTTTTTGGGTATCAAAACTTTAAAGTTAAGAGCTGGTTAAATTCCCAAAGCGTGAAGCTCCGAAGAAGCCTCTAGTGACTTGACTTTTTAACAATCAGGTGGCTCCAAAACTCGGGAGAAAAAAGGATCGTTCGATCAACAGGGGAACTTTATCGGCAACGAACATCGTGCGCACTTTAAGAAAAAGGAATAAATTTGATTTAAATATTTGAAAGTCGAATTCTGAGTTACTATAAAAATGATGACGTTCGAGAAATTAAAACTCAAAGTCTAGGATTTATAAGTGTTCTAACAGATAACATGTTCCTTAACTGTAAAATATAAAATATAAAGAGTTATGCGAGAAATGGTAGCAGTGATTTCTTGGCCTGTCAACCCGGTAAACAACCAAGCGATTTACCGAAAGGAGTTTTTAAGAGAGTTGACCTGAATCCTCGTTATGTGTTCTAGAATAGATGTGGGATTCTCCAAATATTTAGTAAAGAGATCTAGGCCATTTTCATGTTTCTTCAGAAAATCTCTGCAGTCTTCTCCTTTGAAGGTAAGTGTTGGCTCTAGGAGCTTCAACATATTACAAAAAACTTGCAATGAAAGGGAAATGGGGGAATGATCTTGGATTTGTATAATTCGTTGGCTCGACACATACTTCTCAATGCACCATGCAATAAGTTCTTTGCAGTCAACTACCTCGGGGAAACACCTTGCGCGAGCAATTTAGGACCACTGAAAGTTCTATTCTTCATGACCAAAAATATTCAAAGTATCACCACATAACTGTTGTGTAGCTATTTTTTCCATAGGTTGATGAGAGTGTTTTTTCATATGGATAAACTTGAAATGAATCCTTTCAGAGAGATAACAATAATATAACCTTTGGAAAATTGTGCTTTAATGCAATTTAATGAAACATCTCCTCTAGCCCTTCGTTATTAATACCGATCTTTTCAGGGCCTGCATGATCAATTATTAACATTAAATACACTAAATGCATATTGGAAAAAGCATGAATATGGTGGGTATGGACAAGAGCAATTTTGAATATGGAGCCTTTTGTGAATCCCCCAGGAACTAGTGGTTATGAACGATAAAAAAGAAATCTAAGTGTTGCAAAGTGGTCGGTTGGACTTGGATACAGGAGAAATTAAATACTTAGGGCCTCAGTACCAGCGACAAGTCTGATGGTCATAATTTAGATCACAGGCCTTTAGGTGCAAAGTGGAGATCGCGAAACTTGGAAGATGAAGGCTTGAACTTGTGAACCCGCAAAGTTGAAAAAATGGTTAAGTATATTATAACAAGGTGATCGGTTGGACTCATGCCATAGGAACATGGATGGGAATGAAGACCCACGAATCTGCCAACTCACAAACCCACTGATTTTTTAAATGTGACCACGTATGGTAACTAGAAAGGGATAAAAGAAGGGAAAAAATAAAAGGGGAATAAGGGTAGGTATAGAAGAGGGGAAATAAATGGAAAAAGGAATTTGGGAAAATAGAAAAGGGAGGGAAATTTTGGAAGCATGAATTGATCTCAATAATTGGCTCCAACTACGGGATGATGATCCATGTGGGTTGTCAAGAATCCATAATATTTGTGACCAGACGCTTCCATCCATTAGGTTATGGAGTCAAAGGTAAGAACATAAAAACTGAATAAGTGAAAAATAAAATTTATGTACAGGGAAATGAGAAAGTTTAGGTGAAGAAACCTTTCAAATGTTTCCCATTAACAGGCAACATTAATATTTTACCCTTCATATCTTTGAAAATATAGGAATTAAAACCTAGGATCTTTTCGATGATGTATGGCCAAATCCAGAGTGCTTCGAATTTTGTGTGCATTGATGGTTTCTCCTTAGATTTGTTCCAGAGAAACACCCATTCTCACTTCTGAAAATTCTATACAGTTGCATTCTGTTCAAAATGTATTTTAATACTCTACTATCTCTGAGAATTTCTATTTAGGGCTTTACTTCGTTCTTCCTCCAATTTCAACAATTGGTTGATCCTTCTTTTCATTGGTGAAATGTCCTCTGCATATTCTGTATTAACCACAAAAGTCAAAGAATTGAGATCGAGGCTAATTGGTATTTTTTCTTCTTTCTCTTAAACCAATGTATACAGAGACATCCCGGTGCTATCTTTCGGAGTCATTCTGCTTTCCCACAACGCATCAGTCAACTTTAAATTCCAATTCCTTTGGTTCTTGTCAATAATTTTCTTCAATATCTGGATGAGTGTCTTATTAGTGGATTATGCAAGACCATTCCCTTATGGATAATAGTTTGGTGATTTCCCCATAAAAATTCCATATTCTCCACAAAATTCTATAAATTTTGAACCAATAAAAATTGAACCATTATCAGTGATGAATTTGTATGGTACAACGAATCTTGACAAAATATTATCTTTTAGAAACTTAATTAACTCTTCAGAATTAGCCCTTTTTAATTCCATTTCTTCTAGCCACTTTGTAAAATAATTCATAGCAGTGAGAATATACATACGTTCCTTGCTTGAATTTGGATTTATTGGCCCGATGACATCAAGTCCCCATTGGGAGAATGGTTGTTCTATAGATATAAATTGTAATGGCATTACAAATATCTTCATTTTCCTTGAAAATTGTTAGCAAGATACACACTTCCTTGTTGTGGCATATGAGTCTTTAGAAACTGATGGCCAACAAAACCCAACTCTTATTATCTTATGGGCGGTGGTGGTAGGTGAACAATTTCCACCACATATTCCTTCATGGAATTCACTCATTAATTATTGGGATTTGTTTTCATCAACACATCTCAATAATATACCATCATAGTTCCTTCTAAACAATATGTCAGCAATCAACACATATTTATTTGACTTCATCTTCAATATTCTTCGCTCTTTAGGGTTCATGGTGACTGGAAACTTCCCGGACCTCAAGTACAATACAATATCTCTATACCATTATAAATAAGCCAATGGTTCTCCTACTGAAATTGAGATCATTCCATCCAAAGAATCACTATTTTCAATGAGCTTACATAAACCTTGTCCTTTGACAACCTTTAAAGGTTTAATTTCAATATCATATTCTTTAATCTTTGCCAGATAGTTATCCCATTTTCCTTCTCTCAATTGTTGATTCAAAATCATTTTCACTGGCGAGGATGGAACATTAGAAATGACATGATAATTTAGCATGTAGGTTTGAAAGTGCGCCACCGCTTTCACAAGAGACATGGCTTTCTTTTCCAATTCTGAATACCTCAATTCATAAACATGAAGGGTTTTTCTCATGAAGCCGATTGGGATTTCTTCACCCTTGGTATTCCTCTGATTAAGAATAGATGCAACAATTTTTTCTGTAGAGAAAAAATAGATGATGAAGTCCCTTTGAAAGTTCGGGCTAATGAGGAATAGAGATATAGTGATTTCCATTTTTATATTATTGAAAGCTTATTGTATATCTGTTGTCCATTCAAACCTTTGGTCATTTTTCAACAAAAAAATGATCTACTTCACAATACTTGCATAGTCAGGAACAAATCTTCGCACAAAGTTGATCTTACCAAAAAATGATTAAAATCCTTTCTTGGACGATGGAGGGTTGAGTTCATTTATAGCTTTAACTCTTTCTAGATCTATATATATCCCTTCCTTACACACAATATGATCCAATAGTTTGCCTTGAGTTACAATGAATAATTTTTTTTTTGGATTTATGGAAACACCATATAATATGCATCTGTCAAAAACTTTCCTCAAGTGATGAATGTGATCACCCCTTGTTTTTTAATATAGTGTCAATTCATCTTGATAATCTATCATGTATTTTCCTATCAACCCTTTAAAAGCATGATCCATGGCCCTCTGAAATGTGGCTCATGCATTCTTCAAACCAAAGGGCATCCTAGCATATGCATATGTCTCCCAAGGTGTTAAGAATGTTGTCTTTTTGCTGTCTTCCTCAACAACCAAGACTTGATTATACCCAAAAAAACCATCTAACATGGACATGCAAGCTGATCCCGTGACTTGATAGAGAATAAACTCCATGTTAATTAAAGGATAATAATCCTTTATACTTTCTTTGTTGAGATCCCTAAATTCTACACATATCTGAATCTCCCTGGTCTTCTTTCTTACTATTGCAGGGTTTGAAAGCCAATCATAATGCCTAATGGGATATATTATTCCAACCTTCTTTAATTTCTCCAATTCAACCTTTACCAAAGGTTTTAATTTGGGGTTCATTATCCTTATATTTTGCTTGACCGACTTTGCTTCTTCTCTAAAAGGAATGATATGTTGAAATATTATCTTATCATAATCTTTCAAATCATCATAAGTCCATGCGAACACATCAAGATATTCTTTAAATAATGCAAGATATTGATCAAATTTCTCAATTGTGCAATCAACTCCCATGCTGACATATCTTGGGGAACTGTCAGTACCGATATTGATTTTTCTTGTTTCTTGAACCTTTCGGAGTGAAATTTATTCCAGGAGACTCTTAGCATGACTGTCTTTCGTAAAAAGAGACTCAGATTGAATACAATCCTTCGAGACAGTAGATGTGTGATTGTCTTATTCATCATCATCGTTCAATTTTTTTTTTCCAACTGTTCATCATTCTCAAATACTTGTAAATATTCTTGGTTATCAAATACAAAAGGTCAAAATACTCTTTCTATTTGAAAATATTTTTTTCTTCGAATATCATCTAGGTTTGACAATGAGATCGCCAAAGCCAATGAATCTACCTTCTGATTCTTGTCCCTTGGCATGAAAGAAATGTTGAAAGAGCTGAAAGATTCCATCAATTAGTTAACTCTTTTGAAATATAATTTGAGTCTTTCCTTTTTTTATTTTATACCTCTGAGTGACCTTATTTATTACCAACTCAGAGTCTCCAGTCACAATTAGATGTTCTATCTCCAATTCTTGTGCAAGAATCATTCCCTGAATCAAGGCTTCATATTTTGCCTCATTATTGATACATGCAAATTCAATTCTAATAGCATGTGGATGCACAATCTTCCCTGTACTTATAAGGAATATTCCAACTCCACTCCCAGAAATTGGGAAAGCTCCATAGAATGACATCCTCCAATAACATTCAAACAGATTCTCTTGATTCTCTGTGTCTTGAATTTGCTCCAGGCTTTCAATATGTTCCATGTCTAGGATAACATAATTTCCGATCCCAACATTTATATAATATTACACTAATTCATTTTCCTTCTTTTTGAAAGAGAAGGGTCTCCTATGTGCACGAGGAATCTTAATCATTGATCCTTCTTTGCCTGGCAACATCATGAAACTTTCATCATTCATTATGTATCCCCCAATCATGGATGACCAATCTCTTCCTAAACAAAATCCATATGTCAGAGGAAGGTATACCACAATAATATTGAAAACTGTAATAATATGGGGAGCCACCATGATCCAAGAATAGAAGTCCTTGATTTCTCCATAAGCTGGCACTTGTTTGGAATCAATTGCATTTATACTTTCACTAGTCTCGTAATATTTGGTACAACTCATACCCAATGCCTCCATGAAAACCAATGGCATAATATTATTGGTCACACCAGTATCAACTAAACAATTATGAAGTGAAACATCATGATTTTCAATTGAAATATAAAAGGGGAGGATTTTACCTCTCAACTTGATGGTTGATTTGTTCTGGCTTTGTTTTGGACTTGTAACAAAAATTTCCATTTTTTCAAACGGATCATCCAATAATCTCAAAATGTTTTCCCTTTGTTGGGGAATTTTCACCACTTCTATAAAATGAAGAGTTATCCTTAGTTTACTTAAGTCCTCTACAACATTGTATGTGTTTTAGGATAAATCCATGAGTGCGGACACAAACCGATCTCCCTAGATCCACCTGGATCTAGAACAAAACAGGACAGAATAATACACTTTCCCTAGATCTAGCCTATTGAACGAACTAAGAGATAAGGAATATGGACATACCTTATGAATGATTTCCTTATATCGCTGTTGTTCCAAGATTCACTCCAATGCTCTTGTCCCGTTCAGATCACAACAGTACAAACCAATCGAAGTAAAGGCAGATTAATATATTCAATGGCTAGTCTATACATATGATCAAGGAATTATGTAATAAAGTGACATCGTCTTTATGGGAAAGGGACATATTACTGTATTGATTTAATTTAAAGTTAAACTTACAACCTGAGCCTTGATGTCATAGGTCTCCTTTCGATGGCTCCTAGATCTAACACACACACTTTCTCATGCATGAAGAAAATCAACCACTTTTGATGACTTTGCTGTTGTCTCTAGCTGCTGTAGCATCAGTCCTCCATACAGTCCTGCACTAATTCTCCAATCAATTCTCTTGCTAGTCTACTTCTTGATTCTTAACCTTTTCCATGAGCCATCTCCTCAATATATAGGAGAAGATAGATTAGTTACTTGGATAGGAAATGATCCCAAGATATCAGGAAAACCAGTACTTAGATAACCACTCGCTAGCCAACTCATTCTTCTCGAAGA
>ML794335.1:361812-390877 GCA_009831015.1 Picea engelmannii | reverse complement strand
ATGTAAACCCATTGTCAAAAGCGAGGAAAATTGCCATTGAGGCATGCAAGCTCCAAGGTACTGAATAATTTCTAAGCCTTGATTCCAGATAATGTTCTGAAGTCGACGGAACAAGACTCGCCACAGGAGGGCCTTGATGTATCCCCCATCAATGACACGAAATGAGTAACAGAGTTTGAAAGTGGAACAGAGTATGTGACAATTGGACTTTTGACACAGGGAAGGCCGACACAGAATGAATGGATAACTGCAGATGGCCGACTCAATAGAGGTTTCAAACTGACTGCTCTTGAACATATGAATGACACGACCAATGATTCGGCAACATTGACTCAAATATGACACATGGAAAGACCTTGTTATTAAATCGAATGAGAGACAAATGGATTTCCCAAACTGGCTTCGAAATATGAATAGGGGGTGTCATGTTCAAGAGCGACACTTACTGCCAATCAATTAAAAAATGAAACATATCCCTTTCCCAAATTTTCCCCCACCATTTCTGGTAAGTACCTCTTTATTTTTATGCAAGATTGAAGAGGATCACATATGCTTGTTGATATAAGCTCATCCTTCGGACGAGTCCCTCGGAGTATTTTTAACGAACCCTAGGAAGGAGTGGTTCGGTCCCATTACGGGTCTGTCAATGTTTGTTTAACGAGCCCAGAGATAGTAAACTCGAAGGTTTTTTCAAGATTATAGAGTTTGGAAAAACACTTAAAAGAGAACTCTCTCAGTTCCTTTTTCGTACAATAGTCCAACGAGACCGAAAAAGGGTTAAACTATCGCTCGAAGGACGCATACTTCAAATATTTTAACGAGCGTAAAAATAGCAAGATTGCTCGACAATCTTTTCATGTTTAGAGAGTCTGAAAAGAGCTTAAAGATAACTCCAGGGGGGTTCCTTTTTCGTATAACCACAATGAGCCTGGAAAAGAGATAAAATGACGCTCGATCACGTTCTTATGTTTTTCACAAGCGCAAGAACGGACAAAAGGTGCTCGAGGTTTTATGCCAAAACCATTACAAACAATCAAAATCACACCACACTAGGTAAAAATTCTGTCCATAATCATCCATGTTTTGCACCTGCCAATCATTTCACTCATTTTCACATTAGTGATTAGGGTTAAATAATGAATAAACACAAAAAACCCACTTTTGACATTGTAAAAAGTAATTAAAATGAATCCACAACAAATTTGACCATATCATTTTACCCTTTTACCATTTGAGTTCAAAAACCGTCATTTTACCCCTTACCTTCGGCGTCGATTTTCGGGAGCTACGAGCGATCATTCGTTGAGCCGTCAGCAGCATTTTGGTAAGTTCTCAATCCCTTATCTTTTCATGGTTCAAAATTATATTTTCATTGGTTAAAAGTCAAGTTTTAAGTCAATTTTTTGAACCCTATGCGCGTGGGAGCATTCTCGCAGGTGGCCCATACGGGACCTACGAGAATGACCCATTCTCACAGGTGGGCCTTAAGGCGCCTGTGAGAAGTTCACACTGCGCATAGTAGGCCACCTGCGAACAACGCATAATCCAAAAATTTATGCAACGTTTAGCCAATTGCAAGAAATTTATCCCATGAATAAAATCACTAACCGTGTTTGTGTGTTTCTTATGCAGGTTACTAGCCGCAATCATGGTGTTAGAGTGGCGGGAACGAGAGCACGAGGAGGATAATACAAATGCCAAAAATCACCCTCCAACCATAGCAGCACTAAGATACTGTGGTCTCTTAAAGTATTTCCGTATCTTGGGCATGAGATCCCAAGTTTGATTATTGGAATACCTAGTCCGAATGTGGGATCCAGACCAACAAGTGTTCAATGTTGGAGCCCATACATTAACTATAGACATTGAGGACATATATTTCTTAACCGGTTTATCCAGGCGAGGGTCCTATGTCAGTTTGACCGGTAGCAGAAGGGGCGGTTTGGCCATGAGTTAATATTGCAACCAGTACTGCGTACCTGAGGCTGAAAGGAAGAAAGGGAAAGTGACAATCTGGGGAGTAACTGATATAACTCTCCGCACTATTCTCTTTACCATTGCTCAGATGGCTGGAAGTTCCGCCCCACATATGGCTTTGTAGAGCTATTTCCAGTACGCCATAGAGTGTACTGAGCCTCGGGTATTTAACTGGGCTGACGCAGTTTTACGCAATATCAAGAAACAACTGACTAAAAGCAGACCGGGGGAGCTAAAATAGTTCGGATATAGATCTTTGTTGGTGTCCTTCTTCTGTGAGAGGGTCCCTGTGTTTAGACTTCAGGCTGAGTGGCACTTTTCGGGTTCTAGGGATCCAAGGATGTTACGATGGTGTCAACTCATGGCCCGGCATGTGGCAGGGCCAATCGTCAGATATGACGATATCTTCTTCGACTGGCTTCAAAAACAGATGTTGATGGTAGACGACTATGCATACGCTGGCTTGGATTTCCGCGGTGATCCTGACCTTGCACTACCTGAGGATGCACAGTGGGGAGAGCTCGGTAAGAAGTACACCAATTTTTATCTTTTAAATGTTTTTGTATTTTTAACATATTTAAATGTTTTTTTATAGATTTACCCTAAGACTAACATCAAATACTTGTTGATAACACAGACGTTGGACCATATCGACCTGCTGGAAGTTCTCCTATCCAACGACGAGGAGAGGGAGCAGTAGCAGTTCCACAGTACGCCGAGGATTACCTGACAGTGGAGAAAAATTTAGAGGGTCTGATGGCAGACGTTCCAGATATGTCTCTGGAAGAGATTCCATGATGTGATCAGCGTCATACTGTGGGAGTCTCTGCATCTATGGGTCGATTGCTCCACAGAGTTGCTAGGACATTAGTGTGTTATCGTTAACGTCATCCTTGACGTTCTTATGTAGAAGCCATGAGCTTCAATTTTTGATATTTTGGTCTTTGGACAAACATTTTGTAAAACAAACTCTTTTGATCGTTATATATATACACGTCTTTTACCGGTTTCATTACATTGTGTACAATTTAATGTGTTTGATTTATAAATGATTTAAATGCATGTCCAATACATAATTAGCTAAAGCATCTGTTAATGTATTAAGACATCTATGAATATGCTGATATTCAATGTGATCAAAATACCGTTCCAAGAGGCGAATCCGCAAATATACCCTTAATAAAGTAGGACTTCGGATAGAATACACATTACTGAGCTGTAGTACTACAAGCTGCGAGTCAAGTCGCACAACCAAATGATGAATTCCAAGAGAGATAACATCAACCAATAGTTCAACAACGACACTATACTCTGTGATATTGTTGGTTGCTCGACCAAGACATATACCTCGTAAAGATATGAGTTCGTTTGTCGGGGCATAGATTTCCCATGCAGTGGAAGCTAAGTTCCAAGTACTACGGCTAGCTCCATCAGCGAAGCCAATATAAGGTAGCGAATACTCCGAGATTTGGCAATCAAACACAACGTCACGTAAGGGCAGAAGCCAAATAACGTCAAAAGAACAACTAAAGTAACACACGCATGCAGTATAATACATAAAATACAAGTACTCATGCAAACATAACTCATGCATAGTACTTCTTCAAGTACAACCCATTCCTGGGTTCACTCAAAGGTACACCATCATAATCAACTAGCTCATACGCTCCTTTTTTCAAAACTTTGCTAACAATGTAGGGATCACGCCACATAGGTTCAAATTTCCTGGCTCCTAGGACATATTTATCTTGTTCATATAGAAGAACAAGATCTCCTTCAGAGAAGACGCGAGGTTTGACATGCTTGTCATATTGTGCCTTAACGCGTTTATTTTGGGCTTCTATTACTAAAGTGGCATCACGTCGGGTCTCGTCTAATCGCATCAAATACAACAGACGTTCCTCTTCAGTAGAGTTATTGGGTAAGAGCTCTATGGCTAGCTTCAAAGAAGGTATTTCACATTCTATTGGCAGAATGGCTTCCATTCCATAGACTAAATGAAAGGGTGTAAATCCCGTAGCGGATTTAAAATATGTCTGATATGCCCACAATGCGGAAAACAACATCGTGTGTGAGTTGTTTTTATGTATTCCTATCATCCGTCGAATCATGGTTATGAGAACCTTATTGATTGCTTTGACCTGGCCATTGGCCTGTGGATAATAGGGTGTTGAGCTATCATGACAAAGGCCCAACTTCTTTGTAATTTCAGACATCATATAATTTTTAAAATGACTACCATGATCGGTAACGATAGCCTGAGGAACACCAAAACGAGTGATGACATGGTTGAAAAGAAATAACGCTGCAGTCTTTCCAGTATTATCGAATGTCGGCATCGCCTCAACCCACTTAGTAAAATAATCAACAACTACAATAATATAACCATGCCCCCCGACCGAGTGAGGTTGACATGTCATGAAATCGATGCCCCATTTTGCAAAAGGACCTACTGAGACTACATGATGAAGGGGAGCAGGATGTGACCGAATCTTCTGATTATAGGTCTGGCAGGCATGACACTTCTGAACAGCATTAATGCAGTCATTGAACAAAGAAGGCCAAAAGTATCATGCACGTAAGATCTTCTGGGCAGTAGCATACCCAGACATATGACCACCACATGCTCCTGAATGGCAGTCATTCAAATATTTCTCAGCTTCGTCAAAATTCAAACAATGCCGAAAGATGGAGTCAATGCCTTGACGGTAAAGAGTATCACCGAGGATAATGTACTGGCGCGCCTGATAACGTATATGACTTCGTTCATTACTGGACAAAGTAGGATGAAAAGTTTGGGTTTGAAGATAGATAATGATATCTCCATACCAAATATCACTAGTGTCAATTAGGAAAAGCGATTCATCAGGTAATGAATCGACTGTTACATTTTCCGTGGCTGAGTGGGGAAAATCACAAATTAACTCAGCAAAAACTAAGGATTTCTTCGACGTGGCGTGATCGAATTCCAAATCGAACTCCTGGAGAATGAAAATCCACTTGGAGTACTTGCCCCCCATCAATTGACGTGTCAATATATGTTGCATGGGGTTACAATTTGAAAGCACCGTAGTTTTTCTGGAGAGAATATAGTGACGAAAACGTTGAACTGCTTGAACAACAACCAAAGCCAATTTCTCAACATGTTGGTACTTGATTTCTGTTGATGATAAACTTCTACTCAAGTAATAGATAACATGTTCATCGTGGTTATCATCCTCTTGAATGAGGACCATGCCGATAGTATACTCGAAAGAAACCAGATAAAGAAAGTAATCTCGACTATAATCCGGAGGAAAAAGAAGAGGAGCTTTTGTGAGGGACAACTTTAAAGCTTCGAAAGCGGTGTTGGCAATTTTATCCCAAGCAAACTCTGAACCTTTCTTTAAAAGACGTGTGAAACCATGAGTAATCTCGGCGTAATTCGGGATGAACCGACGAAGAAAGTTTGCTTTCCCCTGCAAACTTTGTAACTGGCGCAGTGAAGAAGGAGGAGGGAGATTAAGAATCGCCTCAACCTTAATAGGATCTACCCTGATCCCTTGACGTGAAACAATGAAACTGAGAAGACGGCTGGACTCTACGCAAAAGACGCACTTATGAGGGTTTAGACGAATGCGATAGAACCGACAACGGACAAAAATTGCTTGGAGATGATTAGGGTGATCGACTCGGCGTAAAGAATGAGCTGGAAAATCGTCCAAATAAGGTTGGACGATATGCTTTATGTTGTGAAACGCATAAGACATAGCACGTTGAAACGTTGAACCCACATTCTTAATACCGAAGGGAAGTTTTCTGTAGGCGAAAGTACCCCAAGGACAAATAAAAGCAGTTTTATGTTGGTCCTCTGGAGCAATGTTAATTTGATTATAGCCGGAGAATCCATCCACGAGAGAAAAGATTTCACTGCCGACACAGTCATCGATGATCTGGTCGACGAAAGGGGTTGGAAAGTTGTCCTTGGGACAGGATTTGTTAATATCCCGATAATCAACACAGACATGGATACTACCACCTTTCTTATCAATCGGTACGGGGTTGGAAACCCATTCTGTCAGAGCCATGGGATAAATAAAACCGGCTTTAAGAAGTTTTTCAACTACTAGTTTAATGGCTGCCGCTTTACGTGGATGGATAGGACGAAGGCGCTGTCATACCGGTTTAGCTCCAGGGTACATTTTTATCTCATGCACGATAATAGCAAGGTCGATACCTGGCATCTCTTCGTAACTCCAGGCAAAGACATCACATAATTCTTTGAACAAAGCAGTATAGGTGACAATTTCCTCTGGAGAACACGAAGCTCCAATATGAACATTTTCAACTATCCCAGGGTTAACTGAAATATCAATGGGTATCATGGGAGAAATATTGCTAAGGTTCCCTTCTGCAAACACATCACGTGTAGCTCCAGGAACGGTCGTTATGACAACAACGGTCGACGGAGTCAAAATCCGCTGATAATTCTCGAGAGTGTGTTGTTCCAGAAACAGTATGGAACGATGATGTCCATCATCCCACGGTGTATCGGACATGATGGACATGATCATCTCGTCAGTGGGAAAGATAACATGAAAAGGATCAGGAGACAACTCCTCCGGAGAAGGTGTAGAAGGTGTTGCCGATTGAATCGCGTGATAAGCAGACTCAATCGGACTTAACGACATGACGTTGCCGAAACGAGGACGATCTCCTGGATCAGGGACTATCCAAGGGTCAAAAGACATCAGAAGCTAATGAGGGATGGCGGAGATCATATTAATCGAAGCAACTGATGGGCGTAGAATATCAGGTGGTGGTGGTATGGGAAAAGTACCCATTAACGAAGAGTCTTTAAAAGACTGACTCCAACATTCTCGTAACCCGGTGGGGTTTTAGCTATAAACGACATGTTTTCGGTGCGAGTATCGGAATTAAAGAAGGCAAGTTGATCAACCGTAACGATCTTTCCTTGATGAGGAAAACAGACTACATGGAACAGTGTTGACACAACAACGCACATAGAATATACCCAGCTACGGCCAAGAAGAAGATTATAATCTAAGGGAGCATCGAAAACTTCCACTTCAACTTGGACCGTCTTACCTTCGAGAGTAACAGGCAACGATGGAAGAACACCGTAAGGATTAAAACCCGAGCCATTGAAGACTTTCAAAGTATTTTGTGATTCAGTTAACGAAGGAGAGCCAATGGCTTTCCAACAAGTAAAGGACATTACACATGTAGAGGCACCCTCGTCAACAACAATTCAACAGATGTTCTTGTCTGAGACAATAACTTGTATCTGAAACACAAGTTGTGGGGGTAACCTTGGAATATGTTCTTCCAAGTCAAAGACTATTAAATTCGTATCTGTAGGATCGATTCCACCTATCGCTTTCAACAGAGCCCTTCGTTGTGCAGGACAAGACTGAAGGACTTCAAGGGCAGACATCGCTGAAGGTGCTTGGGCCAGATCTTCGACAATGCTATAGTTATGGGCTGCACGAGCATGAGGATTGAATGCCGACTTCTTAACGACACCTTTCGGAGGTCATAGGACTATATCGAGACTCGGTCGTTCGAGATGAAAAGGACTGTTCGTAGGTGGATTCGGCGCAGAGGGTTGTACCAAATCAGGAGGTAAATTGTCTACCTTCTCCTTAGATGGAGAATAGTCTTTGGTTCTAGTTGCGATGGCAATGTCATTGTTCTTAGAATCACCGGAGCACATCAAAACATATGATGTCATAGAAGTAGATGGTTGGTCATGAATGACCAAAGAGGCCTGTTGCTGAGACGGGAAGGGTTGGGACAAGACTGCCGGCGTAGATGGTTTGGGCGTCCCTTGAAAGAACTTATTAACCTCGGCATGTCGGGGACAATCCTTCGTGTAATGATCATCACCATAGATAAGGAAAGGATATCATGGCTTACGCTTATCTCGGTCATTAGCAGGAGGGGTTTTAGTTTTCTCATTTTGATTATTATTTTTACTCTCCTTATTCTTGCCTCGCCCTTTCTTTGATTTATTTTTACCGGTCGACGTAGATTGAACATCGTTCACTTCAGAAGTTTTACTGGCGGGAGGAGCAGGAGACGGAGCATTTTGAACATTAGAAGAATTGGATTTAGGGGTTGTACTTGAGACCGAATGTGAGTGGGTATGAGCAGTGCCAATCACACCATTAGCTGCATGCGAGGTAGCTGGAGCAGTTGAAGTGCTGGAAGTACCAGGACGAGGCAAATCAGGTAATAAATCATAAAGAGTTCCCGTTTGCGAATAAACGAGATCAAGATATTGGGCACGACTTATAGCCTGCTCTTCTGTAACAAAACCGCCCATAGAAATGTCTTTACCGATTTTGTTCATAAAAGATTTTGTAAACCATTCTGCCAGTAACTGATCGGGAAGCTCAAGTTTAATGAGACGTCGTCTCCTTCACCACTCATGAATATGATCAGATATATGAGTGCTTGTACTTTGTTTGAAGGAAGTTAAAATCTCCATCCCAGTATCGTAACGGATTGGTAATTGGTAGTGTGTGAGAAAGGCCATAGCTAGGGTGTTGAAATCAGAAAAGAAACCTCGTGGCAATTCAATATACCACTTCACAGCGGAACCTATGAGAGTCCATTGGAAAAGACGTAGACAAATGGAGTCATCCATCAGCGAGTTGGACGAACACCATAAATGAAAAGTCATGACATGATTATTTGGGTCCTCTCCTGCCTTGCCATCGAATTTTAGAATATCCGATGGAAGCTTAGTAGGGATAATAGGCCATTGGGGAGAGTGACAAATAGGATCATTGAGGATCCTAGACAAGTCTGGAAAATCCAAGGTGGCAAGAAAATGAAACTGTCGGTTTACTTGTGGATACTAGTGGCTTTGGGGTGGAAGCCATGTCGGCAAACCAGTAGGACCGTAAGCGGACTGTCCATAGAGGGAAGGCCCGGGTTGATTCGGTGGTGGCTGGATAGGATAGTAACCCCAAGGATTGTAACCTTGAGTTTGAGTAGGGACCTGGGGTTGAGTAGTCTGTACCGAACCCCAAATAGGATTGGTTACCCCTGGATAAGGTTGGCCAACTGTAGGGACAACTTGCTGCCCCCCAACACTTTGAGGAAAGTTTTGTAAAAGTTGAGTCCAATACTGGGCTAATTCAGGAGGTATATTTTGTCCAAAAGGCGAGGTTGGCCCCCCTACTGTAGGTATATTTCCCCCCGGAAGTTGTGTGCCAACCGTAAGTTGTGTAGTAACTGTGTTGTGTCCAGGAAAGGGAAAAGGAAATGTACCACCCTGTCCAGCAATGGGAATATGTGTGTTGGGTGCAACAGTCAGAATAGTGCCACCTGGATTAGGATTACCAGAAGGAAATGGTGGGAGTGTCGGAATAAAACGAGGAACCTCATACCTAGGAAAAGAAGGACCACCTGGAGAACCGACTGGGGTTTGCGGAGGTGTTGGGTTAGGAGGATTTAACAGAGCATTCAACGCATGGTAACCGGGTGGTAATGTCGGGATGACATCAGGTATTCGTTGGGTATTGATAGGAGGGAGAGTAGTTGTAGTAATTCCGGTTTGAACACTCGTAGTATTCGTGAGATGGGCCATCTCAGGAGGAAGAACAAAACGATAAGTGGTAGTCTCGGGTGTAGTCTCTGTCTCGGGAGACACAAGAGGGTTGATTTCGTAAACAGGGGGTGACTCTGTACCGAAAAGAACTCGTCGGAAATTACCAGACCAAAAAGGATCTTGGCCTACTACACCGTGAGAAGGCCCAACAGTTGATTTAGAAGATGTAACAACGGTTTCTTCCAAAGGATTTACTCGTCCAAAAGGTCGTTCACCACGACGAACGCGATAGTCTTCTATAGTTTTGGAAACTCGAAATTCTTCTAGAGAATCAGTTCGTTCGACTTGTGGAAGTGGTGTGGTGACAACTGGAACGTCACTGGTTTCCCCGTGTGGTGAAGTAACCACAGGGACTTTAGTCTGATGGGGTGAACCCTCAGGTGTACCAATAGGCTGAGGATTATCCATATGTTCTGGAGATAATCCTTGCATTCTACGAGAATTCCGCGGGGGAGAAATTGTAAACACGTGACAAGTTCTGCGAGAAAATTCCTAAGTTCAACTTCGAGAAATAAACAACACTCACTAGTAAACCAAATCTAGCAAGTAATCACCAAGCAAACAATACCTTCTAATTTTGAAGCCACTAGTTGGTGATGAAATCCAACGTCGCGACAACGAGACGAGAAGGGGTGGGGCTAAGGTGGAAAAGTTACGTTGACGACCTGCTTAACAGACTTACGCCCTGGTGCAAGCTCCCACACATAATCGTGGGTATACCCCCCAAGGAGCCCGAGTGAGTTTGATCAACGTCGATTCCAGGTACCGTGAAGACTTTCCCCTCCATAGTCACCTTGGGTAAGAATCTAGAGAGATAGGCCACTAAGGTCACCAAAAACAACAGTACAACCTGGGGGAACAGTCGTCAGTCCTATCCACATGCAAGGGCAGGGTATCTAGCCCGAAACCAACTCAAAGGCTTCCACTCATAATTGTGGGTATACCTCGGAGTGATCCCCATAATACGTGCAATCTCTACACCGATGTCAACAAAGCAGGGTTAGTAACTTTACCAACACCAATACGACCTAGTGCTTAACCCTTGGGTTAGAAGGGCATCCCAGGACAATATGCTGCCAACGGAATTTAACACTCCCTAACTCAAGATTCTATTGTGTGTTTTTGAGCTTTTGGAGAGTGTGTCTCTCTTCCTACTCCAAAGCACTAGCCTAACTAAATGTTGGTGTATACGAGCCCTAGAAAAAGAGTTACTAGATAAATGTTAAGATTACGCAATATTTTTTTAAGAGCTATTGATCACTCAAAGGTAACGGAAGTGAAACTCATGATGTGTGACTCTGACCCAAAGAATGCAAGGATGATAATGAAATATGACTCTTTTCATTCCATGAATCCTAGCTATGGGAGAGAGAGAAAATTTTCCAAATCAAGTCCATTACTACAATGCAAATGTAATGCACAATTTCCTTCTAGATGCCAATACAAACAATCATTTATCAATGAGAAATTTCTAAGTGTCTTTTCCAAATACTTCAAGAAACTCTAAAATTTGATTTTTCAATGTTTACAAAATGACAAAAACAAAATCTTGAAAGAAAACTTGTTGTTCACTTTCCAAGAATAATTCTAATTAATGAGAGAAGAAAACCAAATCATACAGAATCAAGCAATAACAACCCAACACTTTCAATGAAAGTAAAAACAAAAAGCAAACCAATGAGTCTTCCCAATGCAAATGAAAAATGTTCTTTCGAACCACCAAGCAAAAGAGAAAACACCAAGAACTTGACTCTCTACCAATCACTGGTTCTCAGCCAATTAGACACACTCAACTCCAGAAGTCAGAGAGGAAGAAAATGCCAAACAGAGCCAAGAAACGAAAGTCAAGCTACCAAGAGCAAGAAAGACCTAGAAACCCTAAATCTGTTCCAGCAAGAAAACTAAAGCAAGAGATGTATAAGTCAATGATACAATGAGCCAAAAAGATGCAATTCAACTGTTCTAAGCAATTGAAAAATTCAAAACTTAATTTCAAAATTTTCAAAAATCTTGTTCGTAGGCAAGCAGTGTCACACACTGTGAGAAGATAGGATTCTCGCAGGCTACTTTGGAGCAAGGTGCGATTTGTTCGCACTGGACTCTATGTGCAGGGTGCGAACTTGACTGGTTCTTGTAGGCTGTCAATGAACACAGTGCGAGAACTCCTGAAGATAATAAAATTTTTGAAAATGCAAGAAAAATTCAAGCTGGCTTATAGACCCAGAAGGTCTCTTAGGATATCCTGAGGACTCAGACACTGACAAAACAGGAGAAAAATGCAAATAGAGAAAATGGCCACAGAAAATTCAAAAACCATAAAGAAAAGGGGGTTTGTTCCCCAGTGGAGTCGCCAATTTTGTTTCAGGATAAATCCGTGAGTGCGGACACAAACCGATCTCCCTTGATCCACCTGGATCTAGAACAAAACAGGACAGAATAATACACTTTCCCTAGATCTAGCCTATTGAACGAACCAAGAGATAAGGAATATGGACATACCTTATGAATGCTTTCCTTATATTTCTGTTGTTCCAAGATTCACTCCAATTCTCTTGTCCCGTTCAGATCACAACAATACAAACCAATCGAAGTAAAGGAAGATTAATATATTCAATGGCTAGTCTATACATATGATCAAGGAATTATGTAATAAAGTGACATCGTCTTTATGGGAAAGGGACATATTACTGTATTGATTTAATTGAAAGTAAAACTTACAACCTGAGCCTTGATGTCGTAGGTCTCCTTTCGATGGCTCCTAGCTCTGACACACACACTTGCTCATGCATGAAGAAAATCAACCACTTTTGATGACTTTGCTGTTGTCTCTAGCTGCTGTAGCATCAGTCCTCCATACAGTCCTGCACTAATTCTCTAATCAATTCTCTTGCTAGTCTACTTATTGATTCTTAACCTTTTCCATGAGCCATCTCCTCAATATATAGGAGAAGATAGATTAGTTACTTGGATAGGAAATGATCCCAAGATATCAGGAAAACCAGTACTTAGATAACCACTCGCTAGCCAACTCATTCTTCTCGAAGATTCCCTTCTAGAAGGCTCGAGAACTTCATATTTTTCCTCTTCAATAAGATGTTCGCACCCTAGAATTTAGGTACAGTGCAAACCCCTCGCACTCCATCTTAATGCAGCCTGTGAGAATAAGTCATTCTCGCAGGAAAGTATATTCGTAGCCTGCGAACCTCTTTAAAAACATGATTTCTGGAAGCAGACAAGTGTAACTTTTCTCAGGAAAGTATTCTTAGTGAAGAGCTTGATTTTCCATCATCATAACATCATCATACTATCATCATGATGACAAAAATTGTGGATAACGGTATGTCATCTAAGTGGAGTTTGATGTCGGGTGTTTCTTCTTACTTCCAATGTTATCCGTCATTTTTTCATTTTCCCTTTTCTCATTCATTTTTTCTTTATCTTTTTCGTTTTGTTTTTTAGAATCATTTTTATTCTTGTATTTATTTACAAATTCTCTTGTTTAGGAAACGTTTTCTTGCGAGTTGGGGTTGTTGTCTCCTTCTTAAAATATATACATGGACGTCTTGCATCCATCCATCTGTACAGTTTCAGAACTTTCATCAAGTGAATAATAATTCTCTTGCTCAACCATTTTCTCATCATATACATCATCTAGAATAGATACATTGGGGGTTGGTTTCCTTGGAACCCTTGGCCTTTGTGGATTATCGATATTTTCAAACATCACTCTGTTTTCTTTGGGAGGGTTCCTTCTTTGCTCTTGTACCAACATTCTTGAATTTTCTACATAGTTATCCCCCCTTCTTAGTCTAGTTATCTTGTTCTTCATTTGTCTGATAGTTCTATTCATTTGTGCAATTTCAATTCTTTGCTTGGTTTCTTGTGCTGCAACAGGGTCTACCTTCACATATGGTATGGTTCCTTTGAAAAATCCTCCTCCAATTTTTTAATTTTGGGTCAGTCGTGGCTTGAATTATTCGTTCTTTCTTGAACTAGAGGATCCTTGATATTCGATACTTAATCCCCCCATCTGCCTTTGTACTTTTCCCAGGATAATGTTGGGGTCGGCACCCACCTCAATCATAATTTCTTCCATATGAGTGGCTTTAATCATTTCTTCCAAGGATGATTTTAAGGATGGAAATTTATTTTAAAATGTAGAAACCTTGACGAATCTTACTTATCCTTCATATGCCAACTATAAATGTTTGGCGATATTTTTGTAAAAGTATTGAAATTTATAAGGATTTTATATAGTTTTTAAATAGTTTTGGCGACTTTTATGGTAAAATAATTTTATCCTATAGAATTTGGGTGAATCATTTTTAAAATAGCGAATCTTGTTTTTGGAAAAACCATGGAAAATTAGCCCATGAGCGAAATTTAGCCCCTAAAATCATCCATGATTTCTTCCTCCAAGGTATCCATATGCGATGTTCCGATCACATATTTTACATTTGGGGGCATCACATTCTTATAACAACCGAGTATGACTGGGTCATTAGGTATTTTATCTTCTAGAATCTTAATCAAGGTTTTATTGAATCTGAGATTAAAATCTTGTATTCTCTCATTCTTCCTCAAACCAATTTGGGTGAAATCAATGAGAAGGATATGATATGCAACTGGAGGGGTGAACATAGTTAGGAAAATGGATTCGAGGTCATTAAATGAGCCAGTTGACCTACTGGGTAATGCTGTATACCATTCATAAGATCTTCCTGATAAGGTTTGAAGAAATATCCTTACCATCACATCGTGATACTCAACATGATGAAAATCACAAACATCAAGAAATAAGTTAAGGTGTCTATTGGCATCGATTGTTCCATCTCCAAAAAAATCCTTCAAGGTACCCTTAGGGAGGATAGGGAGGTCATGGTTCTCACGCAGAATATTTAAAGGGGAGTCTCTTATTCTTCTTCAGTTTTCTTGATGTCTTGCAACACCTCTTCTGCCTCCTTGTCTCTCTTCAAGAGGATCTCTTCATGGTTCGTCTCACTGTTGTTCATTTTTTTCTTCCATATTCAGAAATGTTCCAAGAATATGATTTCCACTTCTTAGAGTACATAGTTGTTTGATTTTACTTCTGTTAATGCGTCCCTTGAATCCGTCCAACTTCAATCCCGGCCTTGTCATTGTGTTGCTCTAGCTAGACTTTGGTTTCTTCGGTCTTGTTATTGTCTTCATCGACGATTAGAGGAACCGTTTCAACTGTTTCTTTCCCTTCATTTATTAATTTTTCAATTGCCTTTTTGAACCATTCTTGAATCTAGTTTTTCATTGGTGCGATGTTTATCTCATGGCAAGATTTAATGTTAAATAAATCACCTTCCAAGTATATTAAGTCAAGAAAAATACCATGTAATTCTTCCTCAATATCCTATTTGTTCATGGAATAATCCACTAGCCAATTGTCTATTTCACCTTCACTATATTCAAGTATGCCATAAAACATTTCAACTGATAACCCCTTAAATATCTCAACTTCTTCATCAAATTGTTGCTTTGTTAGGAACATTGAGTTGAGAATTAATTTAGGGTATTGTACTTCCTTAATACCTCCTGCAAGGTCTATCTCCATGAGTCTCTTGAACAATTCTTCTCTTTTCAGTATAGCTTCGCTGCATGCTTGAACAATGTTCTTCAATTTTTTAATCTTTTCCTTCCAGTAGGCATTTAGTTGTTTTATTCGAATTGGGGAAGGTAGATATTCCTCTCTTATTCTTAGTTCCTTCATGTTAGAGACTTTGATTCCAAAGGGTAATACAACATCAATGTAGAAACTTTCTTTGTTCTTTATATCATCTTGTAGATATTCATGGAAGGCATGTGCCCTCGAGCCAAAATAAACAATATTTTTCGAAACCTCCCATGCCTCTATTATTAATGACGTTCTCTTCTTAATATTTCTTTCTACATAAATACGTACTGATGTGAGTAGGATTTAATATCCTTTCAACTTAATAGCGGGTGTGGTAGGTTTTACCATTGACAAAGGACTCACAAGAATTGTAAGAGGCATTAAGGCATCTTCCAACTCTTTGATCATTTCTTTTAACTTAGTGTTTTTTTCTTGCAGAACACCAATATAATCATCAAGAGAATCCCCAGTTGCTCCATGAGTTTTAGATATTTGGGATGTATGCATATCCTTTAGGTCAACCTCTGAGCGCGATTTTCCCTTCTTATTTTTCTGATAACCTTTTTCTATAATCAATGTTTTAGATTCCTTGTCAAAAACAACACTTTGGAAGGTAAATGACTCTTCTTAAATGGAGGTCTGATTCTAAGTGATCTCTAATGGTGAATTTTGTTGGGCCATATTTCCTGGATGATCAATTGTGGGAAACATTTTCTCAATATATTCCTCGAGCTCCATGTCTTCAAGAGAGGATTTATTGATGTCATTTTCTATGAAATTGTCTTCTTCCTCTTGCACTGCATTCTTCCTTTTTTTTCTCAGAGGGAGCTTGTGTGAGCTCTCAATTTTTTGAGAGGGAGGATTCTTCTCTCCTCCACCGCTTTAACTACTATTAGTAATATTCCTAGTTGGGTGAGTCATTGGAGCATTGCTCCGGGATGTGGTATTTTGAGGAGTAACAACTGGAGACTGTGCACTCTTTTCACGAGCACTCTTTTCACTGGAACCCTTTCCTTTTTGCTTGTAAAACACATTAGTACTAAGTATTGTTTCCAAGTCATCAACATTCTGTATACAAAATCCTTGATTGTTATCTTCTTCTTCATTCAAAATAGTATGAAAGAACGAATTGTTGAATCCTACTAACAACATATGTTCCACAAATATTTTGTTAGGGTCAAATCCCTTTATCTTTTCAGCATACTTCAGATTTACATTGTTGAAGTGATTCACAAACTCATAAATTTTATTTATGTTTATGAATATGAAATCTCCAATTTTCCATGGCAAGGGAATGAATTGATTTTTCCTTTTTTTTTCGTGGAAAAAGTGCAGCCATAAATTGTATTGTCTTTCCACTTCCATAATAAACAATTTATCATATATATGGTATGGAAGAAAAGAGGAATTTTCTTTGGAACAAAAGATCCCGATGACAATATGATTTTCCATCTGTTCTATTGTTCCCCTTTTCTCCAAGAATTTGTTAGCTTGGTGAGATATCCTGGGGGTATTTTTACCAAACAACATTCCTTTGAAAACTGAAATGAAATCATTGTAAACTTTGTAAAAATACAGAGAATTTGTGTGTCTCCACAATGCCTGATACCGAAAGGTAACTGGATCTATTTCACAGTTCACCCTCTTAAATATAGTCAATTTTTGAAATCAACAGTAATACACTATCACGAATACCAAATATGAAGCCATAAATAATTTCTTGTCGCTTTTGTAATGTGATAATTGGGATGCATTTTCAATGGAAATCAATTTTCCCCATCAAAAGATAGCATCTTCCTTAACTGTAAAATACAAAATATAAATAATCATTTGAGAAATCATAGCAGTGTTTTCCTAACCTATCAACATGGTAAACAACCAAGCGATTTCCTAAAAATGGTTTTTAAGAGAGTCGACCTGAATGTTGGTTATGTATTATGGAACATACGTGGGATTCTCCAAATATTCAAGAAAGAGATCCAGGCCATTATCATGTTTCTTCAAAAAATTTCTAGAGTCTTCTCCTTTGGAGGTAAGTGTTGGCTCTGGGAGCTTCAACATATTATGAAAAACTTGTGGTGAAAGGGAAATTTTGGAATGATCTTGGAGTTGTATAATTCGTTGGCTCGACACATACTTCTCAACGCACCATATGATAAGTTATTTGCAGTCGAATAACTTTGGGACACACCCTACTTAAGTAATTATAGATGTCCATATTATGTCTTTTTGTGCAGGTGGAGATGAGTAATATGAATATTCTCTGGACCACTGAAAGTTCTGGTCTTCAAAACAAAAAATATTTAAAGTATCACCACATAAATGTTGTCTAGCTGTTGCTGCCATAGGTTGATGAGAGTGTTCTTTCAACTGGATAATAACTTGAAATGAATCCTTTCAGAGAGATAACAATACTATAACCTTTGGAAAATCATGATTTAATTCAATTTAATGAAAAATCACCTCGATCCCTTAGCTATTAATGACGATATTTTCAGGGCCTGCATGATGAGCTATTAGTATTAAATCACTCTAAATGCATATTGGGAAAAGCAAGAATATGGCGGGGACGAACAAGATAAATTTTTAATATGGAGCCTTTTGTGAACCCGCCAACCTGAGAACATGCGAGCCCGCGATTATGAACGATAAAAAATAAGCGAAGTGTTGCAAAGTGGTCAGTCAGACTTGGATACAGGAGAAATGAAATACTTAGGGGCTCGCTACCTGCAACAATTCTGATGGTCATTATGTATATCACTAGCCTTTAGGTTCAAAGTGGAGATCATGGAACTTGGAAGATGAGGGCTTGAACCCGTGAACCCACAAAGTTGCAAAAATGTTTAAGTATATTATAACAATGAAATCGGTTGGACTCATGCCATAAGAACATGGATGGGGATGAAGACCCATGAATCCACTAACCCATGAACCCGTCTATTTTTGAAATGCGACTAAGTATGGTAACTAGAAATGGATAAAAGAAGGGAAAAAAGAAAAGGGGAATAAGGGTAGGTATAGAAGAGGGAAAATAAATGGGAAAAGGAAGTTGGGAAAATAGAAAAGGGAGGGAAATGTGAGAGTTTGAGTGCTAATGAGTTTTTGAAGTTGAGTGACACCCTGGAACTATCCTTGTGGATTCATAGCCCTGGCTTGGGGGTGACCTAATGTTGAGACTTGGAATACCAGTATATATGGTTGGGTGGAATGTCCTTGGTCTTCAACTAGTTGGTGATTCATTTTTCAAAAGATAAATGCTCTTTTTCATGTGTTTCTATGCTTGTATATTTATTTCCACTATGTATTAATTAGTATCTTTGAGATGTGTATATTTAATATGCATGTTTGTTGGTTTTTTTGTGCATGGAATGTTTAAACATATTTTTATTTTGTAGCATGAATCTTTATTATTACATGTGTTGTTATGGTATTCTTTCATGCTTCTTTATTAATTAAATGTTATCAAAATTTGAAATCAGTTTTGAAATGCGTTTTTGAAGTAGTGTGGCCATCATGTGGGTGGCTGGGTACATTACAAAACCCTAAGTTGATCACGGAAAGAATTACAATTCTCCCCCATACTGGGCTGTAGAAAGTGCCTCTCGATGCAATCCGTGCAAGTGTCATCTTTTCGAGTCTACTATCCATGAATTTTTTATCCAATGGAAGGATACACAACTTGAAAATACTACATGAGAACCAGTAGATATTTCCCTCCAATTTTCTCATCTCAAACCTTGAGGAAAACACTACTATATAAGGGGGAGGGAATGTACTTAGGGTCCCACCCTAAATCCCCTAGTTAGGAGAATACGTTGTTACTTAATGTGTTGGGGCCATCTCTATTAAATAAGGCATATGAGGTAATAATGTGTGAATTCAATAAATGTAAGTGGCCTCATTAAAAAAGGTCATCTAGTTAGTAGTTGAGGCCTCATTAATGGAGGTCCACTAGGTGGCTAGAAGTTTTGGTCAATTAGAAACTGTATATGGTAACAAAATTTATTTAATTGGTTGTGAAGTAAATGTTATTGTATTTGGAGCTCTACTCAGTTGGAGGTTTTCCCCTCAAAGAGACAAGTGAATATTTCTCTCAATTATAAATATCAATAAATATTTTCTTACTGTTGTTATTTCCATATTATGGTTCTATTTATATCTTTCCATAGTTATACTTATGGCTATATTTCTTTGAATGTTGTATTTCAACTATCAAGAAACACCATAATGTATAAGATGATTCTTTTGGCTTCATGTACTTATAAATTTTACGGCTTTCTGTACTCGGACTACCACGGATTTTTCTCCTCTATGGATTCATCTTCTACTAAATTAATCTTTGTGCTAGTGCTTAGACAAAATTGGTCTACAAAAAAATGTACCCAATAGTGTTAGTGTTCCAGATTTTGTCAAACATAGTTACTACTTGATGTGAACCTCCAGAGCTCTAATTTTTTAGGTGTTGTTTTTACCCCATTTCAAAAAGTGGTTCTCCTATAATTCCCCTTTTATTTTCAAGGTTAAAATTACAACCTTTTGAAACCATGGTGTCAAAAACTCATAAAGTTGTGAAAAAAAGCTTATAAACAACCCCCAAATAAAAAATTGGTGCTACCAATAGCACATTTTCTTTCAAAGTTAAATTTACAACTTGTTTGAAAGCATGGGTTCAACAACCAGTACCATTGAAACCAAAATATTGAAATCAACCGCTAAATCTAAAAGTCATATGCCCAAAACCACCCTTTTTCGAAGGTAAAAATTACAACTTGTTTGAACCATGACCTAAAATCTAGTATGGTTTCAAAAATAAATAAATAAACAAAGAGGGAAAAATCTAGGGGAGGAAAACATGTAAAATAAATTTAATTTTATAAAGAATATATATATATATATATATATATATATATATATATATATATATATATATATATATATATATATATATATATATATATATATATATATATATATATATATANATATGTATATATATAACACAATTTTAAAAAGATTTAAAACAGTTGTCATGGAGGGGAAATGATGAGACTCTGTGGTTTCTCGCTACCGCAGGAGCACTCACATTACCTCCCTTTTTTGCCAATGAAGTCCCCTCTGAGGTCGGTCAGAGCTCTCTATCGACTAGAGGTCATGAGTCAGTGTTCTCTTCCTTCAACAAGAAACTACCCCTCCTGGCTCATGGTGACCTACGAAGAAGAGGTTGACTACTCGTTGGACCCATATGAAACCCTACATTGGTTCCCACCAGGTAGCAACCCTTTCCATGTCTCCACCAGGAACCTTTCAGTGACCGATGTGGCATCCTTTTGGGGGGATCCTTCATGCATCTCTGCTCCCATTCTCTCTCTATCTCAGGCTCCGAGGAAATTTTCGGTATCTGAACCTTCTTCACTGCTGCATCCCACAAGCGGCCTCTCATCAGAGACTACTCCCCTGGGGAATCAATTCACGTCTTAGTTGGTCTCTCAAGGGCTGGTGGGTTCTTTGTCTGGTGTGGGGGTTTCTACTTCACCTCTTTTTGTGGGTTCGCCTCTTCTGACTACTCTCCCCTGGGACTCCCCGGTTCCTACTATCCCAAGTTTTCTTTCCGAGATCCCACTTTGCTCTCATTCTTGCAGGGGTCCTCTCTCGGTGGATTTTGAAGCGGAACCGCAACCTCTTGGTGCAAAAATCCCATAACTCGAATTTATGGGTTCCAGTTTTTACCCTGATGCGGGCTCCAAACTACTCACTGAATCGGTCATTGGGAGCTCTCCTGCGAGGTTTATTGCCTCCTATCTACCACCAAAAAATATGAATGGGTGGGACAATATTGGCTACAGTGGAAACATAGATTTGGATCCTCTTGGATTAGCTGAGGGTTTGGACCCTCAGCTCATTAAAAAGCATTGGAAGAGGAATAAGTGCATTGGGGTTTTCTCATACTCCTCAAATCTCATCTTGGGAGAAGACCTTTCTATGGAATAAGTGGTGGAAATGGCGGATAAATCGGTGGTGGGTAAGGTCTATGGATGGAATTTCAGTGAGAAAACACTCAAATTTTGGGTGGCCTCTACCTGGGGGTTGGCTCAAACCCCACCTCTACAAATTCGATGCCTCTCTCGGGGTTGGTTCCTGATTATATTCTCAGAGGAAGCATAGGCTACCTAGGCCCTTTCGGGCTGTTGGACCATTGGTTCCTCCCCAATCATTCTAAAAATTTGGGATCCCACATTCGACGCTACTAGTGAGCGTATGGAATCCTTCCCAATCTAGTATCATCTTCCATGGCTTTCGCCTCACCTTTGGTTAGTTAAAGTCTTCGAAGCGATTGGGAACATGTTGGGCACTTATTTGGATGCATACTTCTCTTTCAGGGAGATGGGGGAAATGGAATTTTCCCACATATTAGTCTCTCTTAACATTAGGGGTGGCTTGCAGAAAGAACTCAACATTACAGATCATGACCGAACAAGGGTTTAGATTCTTGATTATGAGGACATCCCTTTCTGCTGTAGGCACTGTCATGCTCACGTGAATATTTTAAAATATTTCCCAATGTCAATCCATGGGTTTCCATCCTCTTCTTGGCATCCCTCGTGAGTGACCCATCAGAGAGGGCCCTCTCTTTCAGATTTGGATTTTCCCTCTACTTCCTCTACCTCAGATTCTCAACACTCATCAGGTAGTTCCTCAGTGGGGGATCTATAGTCATCGGGTGGTGCAAAAAATTTCTCGGGTCGACTGGCTATTGGTCAAGACTCCCCTCAGGCTCAGGAGCAGGTGCCACTTCATCCCCAAGGTAAATTTCAGGTGCCTTCCTTTGAGTCTATTTTGAATTTACACTACACTATTCCTTTGTCAGTTCTAGATCCCCTACGGGCTTTCAAATTCCTAAAACTAGACAACCCCCACCCCCCCATTATGGTCCCTCCACTAGACAAGACCCCCTCGTGCAACCCTCTCCCCTCCCTTGCCTCCCTCACACTCCTCCCCCCCTATTGAACCCCCCTACTCCAATTCCACCGAGGACCCCTCCTCAGAGTCCTCAGAGGAACCTTCCATCCTTTTCCATATCAGGAATAGGACCATCCTTACCCCTCCCCCAAATGATGTTGGGCTTGGACTATCCATAACGTTTCTCTCTTTAGAGAGGTCGAGGACACACCTCCCTACTATCAAAGGCTCAAACTCGGGCCCGACTTGATATTGCATCTAGACGTCAAAATTCCATTTTTGGGGCACTTAGAGTAGTGCATTCCCTTGGGAAGGTTCCCCCATGAAATTTCTCTCCTTCAATTGCAGGGTTTTGGTGAGCCCTCATAAGAAATATTCCCTCAAACGGTTCATTACCACTCAACAACCGGATATAATACTACTCCAAGAAACATTGGCAGATTCAACTACAACTTCTTCCACCCTAGACACTATGTTCTCGGGATGGAAATTAGAGGGTATTGATGCTACTGGCGGATCAGGTGGTTTATTTACTGGGTAGCACACAAGAACTAACAAACTTTTAAACTTCTGGGCATTCAACTCTTTCTTAGGGGTTGATATTTTTGTGGAAGGCTTGGGAAAGGAATTCAGGATTTTGAACATCTACGGACTGTATCTGGAAAGGAACCCCTTATGGGAATCAATATTCAAAGTCAAGCTACTGAAGGATGATAATTTAATTTTTTGGGGTGATCTAAATTTTTCCTTGGGGTCGACAGAGGTTTGGGTTCCTTCGGCATGCCCAAATCAAATTTCTTCTTTGTTCACACACCTACTATATGCCAACGGTCTATTGGATATTCCCCCCAGGAAACTCAACCCGACCTAGAGGAATATGCGTACATGGGACGCAAGGGTTGCAAAGCGTATTGATTGATTTTTGGTTGCTAAAGCACTAATGGAGTCAAACATTCAAGTGAGACAATGGTTCGGTGTTGGGGGAATTTCTGATCACTCTCCCATATGGCTAGCATTGGAGGGAGGGTCGATCAAGCCTCCTTCACCTTTTAAGTTCAACGCCTCTTAGCTGTCAGATGAAATTTTTCTTGCACTGGTTTAGTCAAACTGGAGACCTTATGATCCCAACTCAGGCTCTTTGGTAGGTCTTCACTTTGCAAACAATCTCAAAAGAATTAAACTACTCACTATTCCCTGGGCATGGGAAAAAAGATAGAGGGAGGAAAGAGAAATTCATAACATAGAAGAGAAAATTGCATCTATCTACCTCTCAGTCGATTTGAGATTCCTCTTTGATTCTTCCTAGGAATCACTAAAGTCCCTGGATCTCGTCGTAAACAACTTCTAGCAGATCAAGAGGTGACCTGGTGTTTAAAAATTTGTGTCGTATGTCTAGAAGAAGGGGATGAGAACACAAAAAAATTTCATGCCTTTGCGAAGGGCTAAAAAGATTCAAATACAATATGGAACATGCATGATCATGAGGGAAGGAATGTGACATCCTTTGAAGGATTGGCTAATATGGGAAAACATTTCTTCAAATCCTTGTATAAAGATGAATAAAGGGTGAATATTGCTGGGATTTTTCGATTGGCCCTCTATTACCCTAGATTTGTGGATGTAGAAAGAAAAAATGAACTATTTGAGGAAGTCAACGAACCTGAATTAAAGGAGACTCTACTTAGCTTTCAGAAGGATAAGAGCCTGGGGCCAGATGGTTGGCCGATTGAATTCTTCCTCGGGTTTTATGAATTTCTAGAAGCTTATCTCCTCCAAGTGGTGGAAGAATATATAAGGAATGGTATGATTCATCCACCCTTCAACTCAACCTTCCTATCTCTAATCCCAAAAAAGGATGAACCCCTCTCTTTCGAGGATTTCAGGTTGATCTCCCTATGCAATCGCATATAAAAAATTGTGGAAAAACTCATTTCCATACACCTTAAACCCATACTCTCAGATGTTGTTTCAAAAGAACAATTCGGGTTCTTAAATGGTCATCATATTCATGAAGCTATTGGGATGGCTCAATAAGGACTTCATAGTCTTAAAACAATGAGTTGCAAAGGGGCCGTTCTAAAAATTGATCTCTCAAAATCCTTTGATCATGTAAGCTGGTCCTTCATTAGGTTGCTTCTCACTCATTTGGGGTTTGAAGTACCCTTCATCAAGTGGATAATGGCATGTATCACCTCGGTTTCATTTTCCGTGTTGATTAATGGACAAGCCTCTCCTTTCTTCTCCTTAGAAAGGGGGTTGAGGTAGGGATTCCCCCTCTCACCACTTCTCTTCCTCTTGGTAGTTGAAGGCTTAATCAGGGCCATTGGTTCAACCACATCCTCAGGGGACTTTTAGGGAATTCAGACTTCACCAGAATTCATAATTAGTCATCTACTTTTTGTAGATGATGTCCTAATTTTCTGTAGTGGTGGATACAGTGATGCAGAGACATTAGCAGATATCCTCCAACTATTCCGGAGTGCTACAGGGATGATCATCAACTCACAAAAATCCACTTTATCCATAATTGGGTTAGATGCTTCCACTTCGGACCTTTACAAATCTCTCTTCTTCTTCCCACTGCAATATTTGCAATAGGGAATAAAATATCTTGTCTTCCAACTTAAAGCCAATAAATATCTCATAGGGGATTGACAATGTCTCTTGGCGAAACTTGAAAAAAGACTAAATCTTTGGATTTTTCGGTGGCTCTCAAGGGCAGGCAGGATGACTCTGACAAAGGCGGTTCTTGAGGCTATCCATTTTTATTGGATGCCTCTCTCATGGATTCCCAAAGGTATGTTAGAAAAAATCCACCAATTATGATTTCGTTTTATTTGGTCTAGACTGAAGGATCACTACACCTTGCCATGGGAAAAATGGGATATGTTGGCTCTCCCAAAAGTAATGGGGGGATGGGGGCTGAAGAATATATTCATTTTTTCAAAAGCATTAGCAGTAAAACCTTGTTGTAGGCTTCACCACATCTAGTTTATTGACCCAAGTGGTAACTGACAAATACATCAAACAAGACTTGGTGGGTGATTGGATTTGTCAAGTTGAAAAAAGATTATCCAGTTGCTCCATCATTTGGAAGGCAGTAATCAAATCTTTCCATGTAATCGACGATGGTTTGGCTTGGAAATTTTGAAGCAGGGATCAAGTCCACATTGGAACTGATCCATGGCATGGAAGAGGGAACACCCATGCCTTTCCACAGGCCATCCTAGACCACTTACACACACAAGAGTTCTATAAACTTAATCAAATTGTTGATCCAAGTTCCACAACATTTGGAATCAAGGGTGGTACAACTTTGATTCTCTTGAGTTGGAAGGAGATCTCAAACTTCATTAGGACAACTACATTTTTTCCCTTCAGTGGGGTCACATTAGGCTCCTAGATAATGATGAGATGGTTTGGAAAAAATCCCAACACGGGGCTTACTCCCCCAAATTGGGTTACATAGCACTTAGTGTCGACCTACTCCAAAGGGAACCATGCTGGTGGTGGAGCGGTATTTGGAAGCTCAAAGCCCCATTGAAAATAAAGATCTTCATGTGGTATGTGTTTGTAAACAAAGTATCGACTTGGGACAATATGAGGAAGCGTCAAATCGAAGGGCCATGCTAGTGCCGTCTCTGTAAATGGGAAAATGAAACTATCTATCATATGCTCATCTTCTCCCCTTTCACTTTAAAAGTGTAGGGGGAATTTGCCTTGCTCCTAAGACAACACTGTGGGTGGCATGGGCCAATGCTAGATTCCACCTGGAAAAATTGGATGCATGATCCTACTTACAAGAACTTAAAATCCCTACCACTTCTAATAAGTTAGGGAGTATAGCTTTCCAAGAACTCGACAAGTTTTCAAGATAAGGCCTCAGTAGCCGAATTAGTAACTGCCAAAAGTATCTCAATTATGGAACACTTTCCACAAGAAAAGAATGCATATGGAATTTGAGCATCTCAGCCCAATCCCATAGACCTACCCGTGCCCTAGGATTTCTTTGATGGAACATCTCAAAATCTCCTCGGGGGGGGGAGTCCTACATATCTCAGAATCACATTTTACCAAAATAAAAATGGGACTGGGCAAAGGTACAAAAAACTATGAAGAACTAATGGCACTACTCCTATTACTCAAAAAAAAAATTGAACAAGGGATACACTCCATAGAACTCTTTGGTGATTCGATGAATGTCATAAATTGAGATCACAAAACACAGTCCTACCACAATATTGTTCTGCAGCCTATTTTGGAGGATATTTAAATCTTGTTAGCCTCTTTTGACTTATTTATTATATGACATGTTTACAAGAACAAGAACACAATAATATATTCTTTGTCGAAGGAAGGGCTCACTCTACCTTATGGTCACTGGCACTTTTGAATCAAATGGGGACACAGTACAAAACTTCTACCATCAACCTTTCACAGAATAATTTTCTCAAGCTCATGCTCCATAATACACCTTTATCACATTTTGGATTGTATATTTTGGGTCTATTTTTTTGTGTATACACTGTAAAGGTTTTTAGATTCTTTATTTTTTTTAGCCATGTAGGTAGGCTTTGTAAACTACACTATGCAACCTATGATAGACTAGAACCTGTTAAAAGAACTTGGGAAGCTCAACTACCAACACATTAGTTCTTCTTGGTTAAACACCCTCTTACTTTCTCTACACTATTGAATGTGCTTCAACAACACCTACAAAATGTAATTTTGTCTCTCCGAATGAATAAAATTACGCTTTGTTTCTGAGGAAAAAAATAACATAATTTTAAAATAAACAAATAAATAAAATAAACATAATTTTAAAATAAATAAATAAATAAAACAAAAATTTAAGAATATTTAAAAAAAAGGATACTAGGGAAAGGTGACGCTGATAATAAATCTACCTTCCCCACCCCTTCTTCATAGTCCATTTAAAAAATAAATAAAAAGATAAACAAGAATACTTAAAAAATGAAAAATAAAAATAAAAATTTAAAACAAATTGAAAACAAAACAAAAAATAAGATAAATTCAAAAAACTAAAATTTAAAAAAAATGACAATAAGAATAAAATTAAATTAATCCAATTGGGTTATTTCGAGTGGTTGAGTGCTATGAATTATAAGCAAAATTTCAAAGGGTCAAGTCCTTGGGTTAGTTGTCTCAATGGATATTATTGGGCTTCAGTTGATGTCTCCGTCAAGTGTTGTCAATTATTCTGTGCCAGAAGTAAGGGAGTCTATTCTATTTTAGAGAGTGCCTCATGAATATGGGATCCCATAATACTATTGGAAACTGTGGGAAGATATGGCTAACACAACCAACACCTTTGAGTTCTCCATCGAGAATATTGCTGGGAAGGCACCAATGAAAAATATTCCCCTCTCCGCTCTTCCAAATTTCAATGGCTTAACCAACGAAGACCCATACACTTTCTTATTTGAATTTGACATTCTGAGCAGAAGATATGATTATACCTATGATTCTCAAAAGTTAAATTTTTTCCTTGCCACCTTGAAGGGAGATGCATCAAGATAGTTTATGGGCCTTAGATCCCGGACTATTTCTTCATGGGATGAAATGAAACAATCCTTTCTCATAAATTATCAAGACTATTACAGAACCAGAGATCAAAGTGAAGAGATTTTTAAAATGTCCCAGAAGGAGGAAGAAAATTTAGAGGATTTGGTTGAGCATCTCATGTATAATTTACAAAGGTCCAAGCACAATGATCTAGACAAGGACATTCTAAAAATTATCTTGATCTAGGGAATGAGGGATGACTTCTTTGATATGTTGAACCTGATGGGAAAATGAGATATCTAAAAGGAACCCTTCGATAAAATAGTCAACTTATGTAGGAAAATATTGAGAGGATCATCAAGAAATAGAGCCCACGCAAGAGATGCCTCTACTCGGATACCAAATTTATCCAACGACATAGTTACGAGCGCTGAAATCGGTAACTTATTTGAAAATTTTAAAATTGATATCATGAGAACTCTAACTGTTGGAAGATTGGTTGTTGTCATTGATGTCAACCCTAGTCATCGGTTTTGGACCGCAAGATTGATGAAGGTATTTGGACATGAAGGAAAATGCACATTGTTAAGAACCAAATATCAATATAGCATAGAAAAACCTCAGAAAAAGTACTCAACGCCTTGAAAAAGAGATACTTTCAGATAATAAGCCTCTTCAACCTCCTTTTACCCCACTTAAATGTTCAAGTACAAGATGATTTAAAATGAAAATGTCTCCTTGGTATATATAGGAGACTAGGATGTATAATTACAACTAATGGCCTAAAGCCGATGTAAATAAAATAACATTAATAATATAATATGCCCCAATTAAGGGGTAATGAGCCAATATTAGGGCTTAACATGCCCCTCCCCTTGAGACAAGTGTTGTTCGCAATGCTTGAGTAACTCTGGATGCTTCTGTATAAAAGGCTCATTTTCCCAAGTGGAATCTTGAGCCGGTAGTTTCCTCCATTTAATGAGATACTCTTAAATGGATCTATTCCTCAGCTGGCAAATTCTTGTGTCAGTGATGGATTCAGGCTCCAATATGATTTTTCCTTCCTCATCAAGTTCTGGCAATATAGTTTGACTTGGGATCTTGTCACCTATAACCTTATTTAAGCATGAAACATGGAAAAATGGGTGTACTCGTGAAGATTCAGGCAACTCCAATTTGTATGCCATAGTACCAATGTTTTGCAACACCTTATAAGGGCCATAGTGCTTTGGTGATAATTTATTATCCTTCTTGGCTTGCTTGAGGGACATCTATTTGTATGGTTGTAGTCTTAAAAACACCCAATCCCCTACTTCAAAACTTCTTTCACTACGATGTTG